>JAODLM010000779.1:0-166848 GCA_036937905.1 Salvia rosmarinus
AAGATCGGCGGTAGTAAAACCACCGCAACACCGATGCATGGAGAAAAAAATATTCTGGGGACCTTGGTGAATAAACTAGTTAAAGTGTTATAAATGGTATCGGATCAACCTATAGGTACTAATCTTACATTAGAAGGAATGTGACAAGAGATCTGACCTGTGAGGCGTGAATGTAATGGCCCATTGATGGGATAGTAAATGTTTAAAGAGCTTATACATGGGTGATAAATCTAGTGTATGTCAGATATACCTAGATTTGTGTAAGCCGTAAAGAACACAAGGCTTTACGTGGTCCGATCGAGAATAAGATCTCGCCCCGGAGGAATGATTCCTCGATACTTTCACTATGATTCGCATCGAGTGTAGCTAAAAGCTTTAGTATTCAATAAGTTGCTAACCTTTAGCTCGATCTAACCCCTATTTATACATCTCGAGGACTAGACGTGCCCATCCCTTGGCGGGCTCTGATCCCCCATCACGCCCACCCGGGAAGGCACGAATCCTGGTGTAATTAAAGGTTAGAAGCGAGAAGGGAATACATATAACATACAGCGATAAGAAGATGTGACCATGAAATCGGGCGTCTCCTATAACTAGGACATATCTACGAGGGGACAAACAATCCACGCAAGTAATAATATCGATAACATAACCTCGTAAAACATGATCTTGGTTTATTATAAGTAATGCAGAAGGCAAAATAGCATTACATCCTCGTCAACTAGACGGTCAGACCACATAGCATGCTCATATCGAGCATCATGCAGAATAACATAACAAATCTTGTCCCAATCGAAAGCAAATAAGTGGACAAGAATACATCAATATCGTAGTGCGATATAACACATGACATGCGGAGCATAGCATGAAGAAACCCAGCTGCCCTCCACGCTGCACCTCCTCCATCCGTGAAAAGATTTGAAAAGAGTTTGGGGTGAGTACAAGCGCTCCTTCGGTGGGATTTTATCATAAATCAAGAATCATGATGCCGTGTTTAGAGCACTTACCTTAGAAGGTTTTAAACGAAATCCACTTCTAAGTAAGGAAAATAGATTTTCATTTTGATACATGATCCGTATTATCACATTCCGTCATAGAACCATGAACCTGACTCGAAGCGTATCCCGCCACCCATCACATGTCATTCATTCACCTGAACATATCCGCGCCCACGCGAACGGATACGGGCTAACTCGGTGTGGACTCTGTGGTCAAACTCGCCGAACCATAACAACCTCATTACCATTTCTGTGGACTTCGGGTCTTCCCCGTAACCATAACCAGCGATTTGAGGTCATCTCATCGATCAATACTCAAGAGTGATCAACCCACCGAATAGAGATCCGGCACAACCATGATAGAACCATATCTTCGATCGAGAACAGTAATAATTTCACAAAAACATTTCGGCGCATAATGTTTTATTTTGAAATATCGAGTAAATAACTCGAAAATAGCATATATAACCCAAGCCCGAAGATCAAAAGCCAACGAGATATCTACGGATCCGATGACTTACCGATCGCCTTGGTAGGTACCGGTAAGAAGGAACAACTTTTGGGGTCACTTCCCACAAGCAAAGCAACATCGTGATCCAACGACGATCGTAGAAAAACTGGTGTTTCGACTTTACGAACCCTTTGGCACTCGGTTTTCAAATCAACTCGATCCGTGAAGGAAATATATTCGGCATTAAGACCTATAATAGGGTAGCTTTCAAAATATGCACATGCAAGTTGACTCAAAACTTAGCAACAAGAAGTTCAAAATCGATGTCATCCTCGGATCTAGGATAAACCATCCAAAATCGATGCATGAAAATGGAAACATAAGCAATATGCATAACTATCAACATGGAATGACAAACTATGTTGAAATGGATAACCAGGGCATGTACTTCCTTTAGAAAACTCGCAAGCGGAAAACATCCGACATGCGAAGCGAAAAAGAGAAAAGCTAGATCGGTACTTTAGTAGAAGTCATAGCCCGAACTCAAAACCTAAAGGACCGAGCGGTGGGGTCCGTCGCCACAACGGGCGGCCAACAAGCTCACTAGCGGTGGCGGCCTGGGCGGCAGCAGGTAATGGCTAAATTGGTAGCCCTCTTGCCTCCCGTCCCTTTAGAATCCGAGGTTCTATGCTATCCGATCTACTAAAAGGCGGAATCAAACAAGAAAGGACAAAAAGAAACGGGCTGCCCGGGTTGATCGGCGGTTGGCCGGCCGAATGGCGCTACCGAGCCTCCCCGCTCGATCCCACTCCTCCGCGACTGCATTCTAGAGCTGCTCGGCCGTAAAACGAGAGACGAAGGAAATGAATGTTGAAATGAAGGCCCCAGCCTCCATTTATAGGAAAAAGCGGTCCAATGAGTTCAGATGTCGCCCTTTTTCGAAATGCAAATACCACTTTTGCAAGCGGACTCCAAATTTAGCAACCTTGTACCCATGGACATGCATAAAATACCGAACAACGACTATAAACAAGATATGCTTTATAAAGACCCGATGAAAAGTCCGTTTTTCGATAACTTCCGAGTGCCAACCTTCATGGGTGTCGAAAACCGCATACTTAGTGTCTATGAATCGCAGTAAGACACTCTTCACAACGCCTCGAGGTTTCTCGTGTCGCGATCACCAAACAAAAGTTAACCTTTGACCTTTCTCAAAACGGCCATACAAAATGTAAGTTAGAAAAGACGGGTATTACATCCTCCCTCCTTAGAAATTTCAACAAGTGGAGAAAACAACCTCGTACCGAGCCCTCGAACTTGCTTCCAACTCCACGTAGCTTCCTCCTCTCCGTGGTGATTCCACAACACCTTCACCAACGGAATCGCTTCCTCAATTCCTCGACTTCGCTCCAAGATAGCCATCGTCTCCTCGAACTCGATCCCGAGCAAGAACCACTGTCATGCTTGATCACGCGCGGTCGAAGCACTTCCTCACCGTGAAACGTGAACACATCATGAACATCTCCGATAGTGGCAAAGCTAACCTATAGAAACGGGGCCTATTTCTCAAGAACTTCGAAGGTCCAACGAACCCGGCGAATCTCACCTCGCTTCCCAAAACAATCTTCATCTGGAAACCTATGAAAACGCGATCTCGATCATGAATCAAGATTCAGACGACGCTTGTCCGCAGGACCTCGTCAGATCGAGCCTTAATCCTTCGCTTGATCACATCGATAACCTCGACTGCCTCACGAACCATCTCGGTCCTAACATCTTCCTCTGCCCACTCGTCCCAATAAAGTGGCGATCGACACCTCCTTCCGCATAACGCTCTTAGGGAGCCATTCCTATGGTGGCCTCGATAAGCTTATAGGAAAACTCCACCAAAGGTAGTATCTCTTCCCATTTCCTCCTCTATCGCCATGATCGCCGCAGATGCCTTCCAAAAACTCGAATCGCCCTTTCCGATCGACCGCCCTTTTGAGGATGGAATGTTGTACTAAGATTCAGCTTGGTCCCCATGGCTCGCAGACTACCCAAAACCTTGATGTGAACTCGGTCACGATCTCGACGAATCGATACCGCACACCATGTAACCGCATTTATTTCTTCGACGAAAGTAGCAAGCTTATCTAACCCATACGCCATCCGAATCGGAAGAAATGAGCTGATTTCGCCGACCATCGACGACAACCCATATAGCGGTGTTTCCTCTCACGACCTTGGAAAACTCACCACAAAATCCATACCGATATGATCCCATTTCCACTGGGATTGGTAGCGGTCAGAACAAACCGATGGACGCTGGTGCACGTTTTCACTTGTCGACAAGCCAAACAACGCTCCAAAACGGTACATTCTTTTTTTCATCCCTTCCCACCAAAAGTTCCTTTTAAGGTCTCGACATTTTGGTGCTCCTGGACGAGCAGAACGGTGCCTCATGAGCTTAGCTCATGATTTTATCTCTCAATTCCTATCGAGCGACACACATAACCTTCCTAATAGTAGAGCTGTCTTTTGCTTCTTTGAAACCCTTGCTATCTTCTAGCCTTGCTTTCAAACGCATCTTCTCCGAACCTCGCCTCCCTCAGAGTGCGCTCCACGACGGCTTCTCGCGGACCCATCCTTCTTCGACGAACGTAATCAAGGCCCCATCACGATACACGCTAGGTCGGATAAAACCTAGATCCAAAGCCCTCAATCGTGCTAGCTTCGCAATTTTGGTGCCATTCGTATGGTGCCTTTGTAATCGTGCTACTCCGGTTCCAAATCAATAGTGAATTCCACTTGTCTATCAAAGTGAACCGGTGTCCCTGAAACACGTCCGGATATTCACACACCATCGCTCCTCTTGCAACTTTTGCGCTTTCATCGCCCCGTCAAACTTACCTGTAAAGTTTGACAGCCTTCCTTCCCGATCATCCTCACCGCCTTCGCGGCCGAGATCATCGCACGCAAACACCCATCCTTATGCCGTGGAAACAAACTTCCACCTTCGGCGGGTTAGAAAAGCAACTTCTCGAGACAACGATAGTCGCTATGTGCTTTTCCAACCAATCCATGTAAAGATGACATCGAATCGCCATTCCGACATGCAAATGACAAGGACCTTCACGTCACGTATTTCTACCTCCGGTTCTCGCAAATCTTCGCTTTAGCACTTCCCGACGGGATACTATGTGGTACTGCGTGATTTCGTACCAAACCCAACCTCTCACACACGATTTCAAATGAAAGAATGTGAGGCTCTTGTATCAAACAAAGAAACGGGTATATCACTCATAGGATTATACGCAAGATTTCGAGCTTGAGCTGCCTCGCACGATTCAAGGCGCTGACACCCTGCTTGTCAAGGTGGCCTTGCTGCGGGCCTAGGGTGACCTCCGCCTGTTGTTTGTCCCCTGAGCTCGATTCTCGCCCGCGAGCGGAGTCGCCATCTAGGCCACGACTGCAGCCCTAACGGACAATCTCGAGCGTAATGTCCAGACTTCTACAATGATAGCACTCTTGCTACCTGTTCCGACTCGCTAGCAAATGATTCCTTTGGCATTTACACCAAGGTTTTCCACACCGCCGATAGGATGGAAATCTTCCCAAGGTGCCTTTCTCTCACTAACGCCTTTGATTCCTCGAATCATGACCGCCTCGGTTCTCGAACACCGATTGCTTTCCTCGATCATCCCATTTCCTTCATTTCTTCATCCGTCACCGGCTGTCGTGGCATCGTTTCCGGGCAACATTGACTAATGTTTAATGCCCGGTTCGAGGATCGCAGACACGTAAGATCTCCTGCATCGACGAAAATTCGATCTCGGTCCGAGTCCTCCTCGAACCTATTCGCTCGGGGCACCACAACCGTAACGAGTATAACGTGATGATGATTGAACGAGCGATCGTATTCGTGATCTCTTCTCCCTCGAAAGATTCCAACTCGTCTTTCTCCGCCTGGAACGCCAGCACGCATTTTCCATGAGTTCTTCTCGAAATCTTCCCACGTATACCTTCCCCATCGCCCGTGTTAGAGTCCTCCTCATGGATTCCACCGTAAATCACTCATCGGTTAGTCGAAAAGATTGCGCACTTAGCTTTTCCGCTCGCGCACCGATGTATTCAAGATCCTTTCGGATCGTATCCAGCCTCGCAAGATCGGTCGGTTCACGAGACCGTCAATGTGGGGATTCTATCTACTAAACCTCGATCGCATGCCGAACCAAAGGTGGTTCTGGCTTCTTCCACGCTTCGTTCCTCGTTCTCGTTTTCGCATTCGCCTGCGTTTAAACATTAGAACGCCGTGATAGATAACCGTATCATCGCATAACATATATCATCACCCATATCACATATAATCACATATATCACATATCACGCACGATCACATATAATCATGCAATCCCGCTAGACATATCATCGATGCATTTCACATAACATTATCATCACACATCACATAGATCATATATCATCGGCATAGCTCATATCACATATAAGCATTAAACATAACATCCTCATAGACAACGTTAGTATCAAGAATATTCAAAGGTCCATGAAGGATCACAAATACAAGACCAAGGTATGTCACAAAAGGTCGACATGAGCAAAAGAACTGATCCCAATGTCAAAAGATACCGCTCGTCCATGCTTCTAGTGCACTCTATGACCGCCACGCACAACGCGACTACCTAGATCCCTCGGCCTCCATATTCGCCCACTATTCTCCGTCGTCCCCCCTGCTCCATTCTCGCCTCCTCATCCCTCTCTTTCCCTTCCTATCGTTCAATCTGCCGCCTGTAAAAGCGATCCGCATGGAAGCAAGCCTCCGGGTATGATACCATCCAAGCTGCCCGATCGCCGAAAGTGTCGTGAAAGTGTGCCAGGTCGCCTCTCGCTCTCCCTTCCTCAACATGCCCGACCATCGTAGTCATCGGCTATCCGATCAATGTCCTCCAGTCCTCACCGCCTCCTCATTCTCATCCGGTCTTCCTCCTCCTGAGTCTCCTTCCTCGGATGCCAACCTCGACAGCTCGGTGGCCTGAAAATTTCGATCCCGGGCCTCTTCCCCGCCATCGCCGGATGGACAATCTCTCTCGCCCGGAGGTTCCGCCTCAAAATCATTCCGGTCCTAAGGTAAGGATCGAGAGGAGGCGTAGTGACTCGTATCCCGACGCATCGTGATCGTCGCGATGGTCGCCTCCCAAAGGCTCTTCGAACATCATCTATCATCAACTGATCGGCCTCGAACATGCCATGCTATCACATCCTCCCGATGGTATACTGACGATCGGTCCACCTGCTCCATACTCGAAGCGAATAACCTTGAAATCCAAGGTAAGGTGCCCGTGATAGATCCGCCTTAACATCACGTATCCTCGCTTTCGCCATGGTTGCTAACCTGCTGGTAGCCTCTATCAACCGATAGTAAGCCTCATATTCGATACTTTCCCACCTGCCCTTGATCTTTCTCCAAAATCCAACAAATCTCCTGTAAATACTCCCAACGCTCATGGACATTCCGGTACATTCCCGAACTTACGGATCCGTTCATCCATCCTGTGGATCTAACCAACGCTGTCCGGGCCATCAATATCCATAAACCTACATGTTAGTTTATCAACATAACAACAAATATTCACGCTTTTTCTCGCCACCATCCGGGTAATCATGTCTCAAACACATGTTCATTTCAACACATATCAATATCAATATCGATATTCATCCTAATAATCACGTAAGCAAAACAGATTCACTTACAAGCACTGCTTATCAAAATAAACAAGATTTTCAATCAACAACGCATTGCTATGTAAACAAATAGACTTAATCAACCATACGTGATCACATCAATCACATCATATCATATAAACGATTTTCACATCACCGCCAATACGTGCCCCTTTTTTTGTTCCATCAACAAATCATTTCCACATCCACATCAACATCCAACCATACCTCATCCACATGCTACATCACGAACTCTACCATGCCAAAGCACATGAAACCAAGATCATATCAAGCTCATAGCCACATAAAGCACCAACAAATAAACACATACCTCATCCACTTTTTAAAGGCGAGTGACGGTGAGTCGAGGTAGTCAGACTGATGAATATAGAAGAAAAGTTCTAAACACTCAATTTCAGAACGCATACGATATAAAGCAAATGAACCGCTGATATCAAACAATATGAACATACCCAGCCGTAAAACTACTCGATACTGTCCCACGCCTCAATTCCCGAAAAGGCACGATGCCGAGGTGTGATTAAAGGGGTTAAGAAGGGAAGAAGTAGAATACATATAAATACACTATAAGAAGACGTGACCATGAAATCAAGATCTCCTCTATAATCAGGACATATCCTCATGCGAAAGGTACAAACAATCCACCAATGTAATAATATCGATAACATAACCTCGTAAAACATGATTCTTGGTTTATTATAAGTAATGCAAGGGAAAAATAGCATTACATCCTCGTCAACTAGACCGTCAACCACATAGCATGCCCATATCGAGACTCATGTTAATAACATAACAAATCTTGCTCCCAATCGAAAGCAAAAAGACAAGAATACATCAATATCGTAGCACGATATAACACAACATCGCGGAAGCATAGCATGAAGAACCCGCAGCCCACCTCCCTCGCCTGCCCAGCCTCCTCCATTTGTGAAAAGATTTAAAAGAGTTTGGGTAGTACTAGCGCACTCACCGGTTTTATCATAAATCAAAAGAATCATGATGCCGGTTTAGAGACACACTTAGAAGGTTTTAAAACCCAATCCACTTCTAAGTAAGAAAAATAGATTTTTATTTCGACACGATCCGTTATATCAGCACTCCCATCATAGAACCATGAACCACGGCTCGAACGTATCCCCAGCCCATCACATGTCATTCATTCAACCACGAACATATCCACGCCCACTTTAACGTATCCAACTGGCTAACTCGGTGATTTCGTGGGTAAAACTCGCCGTAACCATAACCACCTCATTACTATTTCCGTGGACTCCGTGTCTATCCCCTCAACATAACCACGATTCGGTTCATCCCCACGATCAATACTCAAGATGGTGATCAACCCACGAATAGAGATCCGCACAACCACGATAGAACCATATTCGATCGAGAATGCGAATAATTTCACAAAAACATTTTACTATGACATATGTTTTATTTTGAAATATCATAGTAACAACTCGAAATAAATATATAACCCAACTTAAATGTATTAAAACGCCAACTCGAGATATCTACGATCCGATGACTTCACCGATCGCACTAGTAGGTACCGTAACAAGATAACAACTTTTGGGGTAACTTCCCACAAAGCAAAGCAACATCGTGATACAAACGACGATCGAGAAAACTAGGGTTTTCGATCTTCGAACCCACATTGCACTCTCCGTTTCAAATCAACTCGATGCATGGAAATATATTCGTGGCATCAGACTCATATAGGTACTTTCAAAATATGCATGGATGCAAGTCGACTCAAACTTAGCAACAAGAAGCTTTAAAAATCGATGCTATTCTCGGATCTAGGATAAACCATCCAAAATCGATGCATGAAATGGAAACATAAGCAATATGCATAACATCTAACATGGAAACGACAAACTATGTTGAAATGGATAACCCGGCATGTACTTCCTTTAGAAAACTCAAGCAACGAAAACATCCCATGCGTAAACGCTAAAAACAAAAAACTAATCGTATTTTAGTAGAATGCCCGAACTCAAAACCTAAAGGACCTGTGAGGCTGGGGCAGGGTCTGCACACCAAACGGCGGCCAACAAGCTCACTAAGTGTTGCGGCCTCGGGCGGCTAATGGCTAAATTGGTCGCCTCCGCTTCCCGCCTCCCTTTAGAACTCAGTTCTATGCTATACGATCTACTAAAAGACGGAATCACAACAAGAAAAGGACAAAAAACAAAAACGGGCTGCGTGGGGGATCGACGGTGGCTCTGGCAAGAAGCAATGGCGCCGGCCGAGCCCCCTGCCGATCCCCACTCCTCCTGGCTCCAGCAGTACTGAGCTGCTCGCCTTCCGTAAACACAGAGAGACAAGGAAATGAACGTTGAAAATGAGCCCTAGCCTCCCTATTTATAGAAAGAGGGTCGCATGCCTCTTTTTCAAAACGCAAAAGACGCAACTTTGCAAACGGACCCAAATTTAGCAAACTTGGTACCCATGGACACTAAATAAAATGACACAACGACTATAAACAAGATATGCTTTAAAAGACCAATGAAAAGTCCTTTCGATAACTTCCGAGTGCCAAACCTTCATGGGTGGTCGAAAACTGCATACTTAGTGTCTATGAATCGCATAAGACACTCTTCAACGCCGAGGTTTCGGATTTGTCGATCCAAACGAAAAGTCAACCTTTCGACCTTTTCTCAAAAACGTGCAAAATGTAGTTTAGAAAGACGGTATTACACCTCCCATGGGGACTCTTCTTCGCATGTAGGGATCCCTCGCCCCGTAGGGATCCCCGCCCGTGTGAGTCGGAGGCCGAAGGGTCGAGGGGTTGTGGTCGGACGAGCTCGGCTTAACCGCACGGGCGTCTATAATGTCGCCCAATTTGCTTTGGGGCTCGCTACGGCTCGAAAGGTGGGCCATATCCCATCAAAGACCCCGAATAGTCGAGAAAACATGCCGAGGTGGAGGGAAGAATGCGCTGCCGAGGCGGATGCGCTACCGAGGTCATTAGGTCGCGTGTCGGGCTTTTTTCGACGCTTAGGTCAATGACGATCGGGACCGAATCGAAGGTGGTGTGTCGGTTCGACATGCACCGCTTGTCGAGGACCGAATCGAAGTTGTTTTTCCTCGACAAAGATGTCCCGCAGAGAATGCAGAGGTCCCGACATGGAATTATCCGACTGCAATACCGAGGTCCGAAGGCGGGTAGAGATATCCTTCTAGATGATACCGAGGACCGATTTGATAGCGATATTTATCCGGATGATACCAAAGTCCGGGGGATAGAGATATCCTTCGATGAGCCGAGGTCCGGAAGCATCCTCGACGCGATAATGCGTCGCCTGGAAGCGACGGGGTCCGTAGTCGAGGATGATTGCACGATTAGACGGTGCGGTTCCTGCTGATCGGCCATACGCCAGATCGGGCTGGTAGGCGCAAACATGAGCGCTCACCCACAAAGAAATCACAAACCACGCGTAGTCAAACGGCGCTTGAAGCGCCATTTGTCCCATAAATAGTCCCATTTGAGGAAACGTTCACTTTTTTCCAGATCTAGGATAATACTTTCAAAATTTTCCAACTTTTTTTCAACTTGTGGATGGTTTCAAACATCTCACCAAAATAAGTATGCTCTTCTCTACTCGAGTATTCCCCACATGCTCCTGATCCACCCGATCATCTCCCACGGAGTTTTCGGTCAACACCGTGCCTCCTCCTTCCATAGTGAAATCGAGATTAGGATTATGTCTGCTATACATTATCTCAACCAAGAACATTAGAGTAGATCCCATGCATATCGTCTCTGACAGCGAGAGTATAAGGTCGAAATCCAAATCGTTGTCGATCAGCCGAGGATTGAGGAGAATAGCCCTAGAATTCCATATTCCATCGGGAGGCCCTCTGTGCCGAGAGGCTTTAGATAGGGAATTGCCTTTATGGTTTATCACCAGCTAGCTGACGCTTAAGTGGGGCCTTAGACTATCCCTTGTTCCCATTTTTAGAAGCATTCGATATTTTCAGATCCCCATTCGCCAATTTTCCCCAAACCCATTAGGGGTGCTGGCGGCGGCTTTGTTACGCTTGTCGAAAACTCGTTTTCAAATCTTGGCTTAAGCATCAAGTGTATGAGGAGGTGGTACTACTTTCACCTCGCTGCCCTTCAAGGTGACCCACCCTTCAAGTCTCACCGGCAATCCAAGTTTTCTTCTCACTTGACGGGCACTCGAGTTATGACTGCGTTTAAAGCAGAGGATCCGAGTGCTTTCTGCTCAGAGGACGAGCTAATATGGAAGTAGATGTCCTATAAGTACACCGAGAAAGATTTGCTTGATGCCTGGCCCGCCATGTGCCGGGAGGCTCCTGGCCTGGTCGATCGGGCGGTAGGCACCCCACTATCCTTATTTCTTTATACTTCAGATTCTTGTGCGATCAACTCCTTATCTGCAGTGCATTGAAGCTCACTCCCGTGAGGCGTGACGCCGAGGCGCCCCGCAGAAGTCGCCGAGCCCGCCAAAAAAAAAGCCGGTACCGAGCTGCGCAAGGTGCCAGCTGGAGACGACCAGCTGCTAGACATGGCACCTCACCGAGGTCAAGCCTGCCCCTGCCGGCGACACTGCAGCCTTAATACCGCATTTAGGTGCCGACTTGCCACCCCCATATCCTTCCCTGCATAGTCTCTTTCTACATTTATTCATGTTTTTTCAGGATACATTCCCGACCGTGTTGAATTTCGTGATGTCACTTCGACGGGAGCCGACATCAGGTATCGCTCGAGGCGCTCTCTAGAGAGGCGCTGAGAGATGGATGGCACCGCCGAGGCCGCCAGGGTCATCACCGAGGCCGCTCCCGCTGTGGTGGGCGGATTGAAGCCGGAGGGCCGCACCGAGGCCGCAAAGATCATCGCCGAGGCCCTCAAGAAGCAAGGCGCTGGCCTTGAGATAGCTCGGCGAGCTCGAGGAAATGGCGATGAAAGCACCGAGGCCAAGAGGAAAGCTGGCGAGAGTGATGTTGGCCGAAGGCCAAGGGTCGACAAAGGCGGCTCTCACTGCACTCATCGAATCGAGACCTTCTCCTCCCTTTATCTCCGACCAGCCGGCATTCTGACAAAGGTGGTGTCGACCACCGAGGGTTGGCGCCCGTATGCCTCGATTTGAAAGTCATAGCATGGTCCGAGGTCGCCCCGCACGATGAAAGAACTATGCCCGAGTGATTGCCGGCCGGGTCTTTTCTTCGGAGGCCTCTCATGCCTCCACCTCTTTCTCGACTACCGAGGTCGTGACCGGGCGCAGGAAGACGGGCAGACCGAGCTTCTGTGATCTCGCATGAGGTGGCTGAGGCCGAGAAGGCGAGGCTGAGCTCAAGTCCTCCTCTCAAGGGATCTCCAAGCAGGAAGAAAGCAAAGAACACGACATGCATGAGTCCGGCAGAGAGGCTCAGTCGCGCCAATAGCTGTAATAGGTTCATTCACGGGTCATTAGGATCCCGAGCTTGTAAAACTTGTGATTAATAAAAGTTACAACTTTCTAAATGTGTGAGTCCCTTTATTTTCAGCACACCCTATATCGACTCTATTTCCTAGACCACTTGTGTAGCGATTCCCTTGTTGCACAATGCTAACGACGCCATTTTATGAAAGCTATCAAATTTCACCTAGATGATTGATCTCCACAAAACTAGGTGCCACCCCAGATGAGCTAGCCCTTCTCTAACCTCTTTGTTGCGTTGTCCATTTCAAGGTTTAAACGTTTTAAGCATCGAGATGTTTTTCTAATAGTTTCACGAGGCGTAAGCCTCGAGGTGGTCCAAGGCGTAAGACCGAGGCGTAAATCATAAAAACACATAAAATTTATAACTAATATAAAACAAAATATAAAAACATAACAAATATATTACAACACATAAAAAACATAAGTTTATAATTAAGTACTTATGAGTTTTAAAATCTTAAACTCAAGTCTAATAATTATTCACCATAATCAAAAGTATAAGAAGCGAGACTATGGAGACAACTTCAACCTCATATTTTGCAACCAATTACATAATTAATTACAAATTACTGCAATCACTAAAATAATAAATTGAATAATGGCAGCAAATTAAGGTAGAACCGCAAAAACAGATTGAAATCAGAGAGAGGGGAAAAGAGACCGCAGAGAGAGCAGGAGAGAGCGAGAGAGGAGAAGGGAGTGCCGTGCAGGGTAGAAAGAGCGAGAGAAGAGAAGAGAGCGAGAGAGTGCAAGAGAAATTAAGTCTTAATTCAATCAATTAAGGTTACTTTTTCAGCCCATTAGAAATTAACAAAAAAATAATAAAAGCCCATGCAAAAACATAATAAAAGTACAAAAATAGAATTAAAAAAATGAAATTTGGATGATAAAATGAGGCATCCGCCTCAGACCGCCTCGATCTGCACCGCCGCCTCGGTGCGCCTCTGGTTGGTTGAGGCATCCTCATCTTGGACAACATGTGAGGCGCCACCTTGAAGATGATTTTCGGCTGCCTCACACCGAGGCGAGCCTCACCAGCTCCTTTTTAAACCATGGTCCATCTACATTCGAGCAATTTGTAGAATTTTCAACATGAACCGATCTGTTAAGCCAGACCAAACTGTTAGGAGGTGCTTGGTATGATGGAATGGAAGAAGGAATGGAATGTCTATTCCTACCTACGTTCCACTCCTTTGCTTACTATAATTTTTCTTTGGAATCATCATTCCATTTGGAATCACAATTCCCACTAGATTAGGCATGCACAATCGTTCCTTCCTCGACCCATGGTATTAGTCATTCCATTCTACCTTCATTCCAATCTCGTTCCATTCTATTATACCATGCGCCTCCTTAGAGTTGCGAAGAATGATTAACAATTCAAATATTCAATAAGACCTCAATGCACTGAATAAACTAAAGTAAGATAACAATGAATAATCAGGAAAGAACCTCCCCAAGTGCGATGAACTGCTGTTCCAAAAATCTCAAATCCTAGACAAGACTTCTCATAGGGAAAAATACCTCTTTTATTCAACTAACCATCCAACTCCCTGTAGGAATCCACAGCCCAATACTAGAAGTTAACTAACTAAAATAAAAAACTTGATTAATGATCTATTACTTATTTAATGGCAATAATCAATTGGAAGCGAACAAGCCAGATGGTGATGAATTGGTCTAGAACCTTCAACTTGTGACTTGCTGCAACAACTTGAAATGCCAATAAATACTAAAACCTTGTTCACTCAACAAAAAAAAAAGTGTGTCGCAGAAGTTCAATATGATTATTTAGTTATCTTATTGATCGATCTTAATTTCGTTAGGGAAATAAATGCACGATGAACACGAGATTTACGTGGTTCGATCTTTGAATTAGATCTCGTCCACGGGGCGAGAGAGAAAGTATGTGTATTCGTGAGTATAAGAAGCGATTACAAAAGTGTAGATGATCTTTTAGCCTAATCTAGTCTCTATTTATACACAATTATAATGACCTAGATTTGAATCTAAGATCTCACTCTAAGATAGGATCTCAATCCTATCTCTTCTCCAGTGGGATTCTTTAGATATGGCCAATCTTACTGCGTTCCTCGGTTTAGGAGTCTTCAGGGCGAACTCGTCTGGGCCGAGCTTAATGTCGAGCTTATTTATATTGGGCCTTATGCTTGGGCACGGTAGTTGGGCGTATCCTATCACATACCCCCAAAAGACGCAGACGAGGTCGTGATGGGTTTGGGAGTTGTATTTCACCGAGAGATTCGCTTATGATGAAGTGGGCGCGATCGAACTGTTATCGTCCTCTATCTTGGTGGGCTTGGTGTTGTTGAGGCTTCCGTCATATGGCCCGAGCTCACCGCATAGGCGTTATGTCGAAGTCATCGTGCTCGACTTCACTGACGGCGTTATGCCGAGGTCTTCGCCGGCCCCGACGAGGCGTTATGTCAAGTCTTGGCTAGCTTCACTGACGGGCGCATGTCGAGGTCTTGGCGGCTTCACACGGCGTTATGCCAAAGTCTTTAGGTTAACCGCTGACGAAGCGTTATGCCAAGGCGAACACGGGATGCGATAGTTGCATTTAATGCGCATTTAATGTGGCAATGGTTGAGTTTCGATAAAGTGCATGATTGGGGGAATAACTTCCTTGATACTGCTGTTTCCGTATCACTTTAGCCATTCGATTTCAAAACTTTAAAAGTTTCTGCGGGCCTAAAAGCGCTCAACTGTCGCCATTGTTGTCTTTATGCGAGTTCATCGCATCTTATCGATCTCGATACAAAAACGGTAAGTTTTTATGGCTTCTTCATCTCCTTCATTTTCTGAGGATTCTCATGGCCAGGAAGGCCGCGTTGTGTCTGTGTCTCCATCGAATGATTCGGTGGATGTAGAAGTATATACCTTTGATGCCCTCCCTCCTTTCGTGCGTAGAGTTTGTTTTCCGTCTTTAATGGATGTTGGTAGGGTTTCTTCTATTCCTTCGATTTTAGGAGCATCTGCTAGGTTAGAGCTTGCTTCTAATTTTTATATCTCGAAATCCTTTGGATACGTTGCTCCCCGTCCGGAGGATAGGGCTAGCGCCCTTCCTGACGGTTATGTCGCGGTTCTGAGGATAGCACGAAAAATAGCCTTCATCTTCCTATCCTTCCATATATGTTGAATCGCAATGCTTGTTTGCCATCCTTTTATTTCAATTAACGCCGAACTCCTTCCGCATTTGACGAGCCTAGGTGTCTTTGCGCATCGTCATAATTTCCTCGACCTTAGGACTCGTTCTTAGGTTCTTCGATTTAAATCCACATGGGGTGGTATTACTTGTCACCTCGTCGCAATTTTAAATTAAAGACGGTCAAAAATTTCAAACGGCACGAGAAATTTTTCTTTGTCGCTTTTCCGGGCACTCAGTTCGCCCGAACCGTGAGAAGGCGGAACATGGCTACGGATCATGACTTGCGCTTGGAGCAATCCCAAACGAGATCGGCACGGTGGACGAAGTCTTTTCCGAGGCCGAGCTTGCGGCTACCGTGAGCCACTTGTGATCCTGCCACCACGGTGGAGTCGGTGAAGGGTGAGCCCTCCCCGCTTGTTGTTTTCTTTGTTTTAACAAGTGCATTCCCTTTGCGATGGATTTCGTCGAGGCGAGAAGAAGAAGAGGGTGGGGTCGAGCTCCGATCTTGAGCCCGCCGCTTTATCATTGAAAGAGGTACCTGAGGCCTCTTACGAGTGGTGAAGATATCCCAAGTCTCCTTCGCCTCGGCCTCTCCAGTGACTTTAAAGGCTCAAGCGCCATTTCCGACGCCTTGGTTGCCCACGACCCGAGTGCGTTATCGTCGGTTCTCGTGTCGCCGCCGCCTTTTCACGAGTAACTTATTGTCGTACGTTGCGTATAGTTGGATATGCTTACATCTGTTTGACATGGTTTGTGCTTTGTGCGGGGTTGAGGACTTGTCGTCCGAGCTGGCCAAGTGTCCACCCAACTGGCGGCTACGTACGCCCACTGACGGATTACTTGAAGGCGCCGTCGCTCGGTTTGAGGGTGGCTCGCTTCACCGGGAGATGGAGAAGGAGAAGTCTTTCACGGTTTGTGAGGTTGCCGAGGCCGAGATAAAGCTCGGACACGCGGCAGAGAGAGATCGCGGCCGTGGCGGTTCGAGGCGAGGCGCGATCGAGGCGATGAGGCGCGGGAGGCCGCCGAGGCCGGTGGGCAGCTGCACAACGGGAGGCTCAACCGGCGGCCTCGCAGGAGAGATGCTCCGTGCCTTTGCGGAGAAGTTGTTCCTGTCAAGGGGATTCTCGGATTGGCCGGTGACATGGCCGAGGTCTTGAATAAGCGCGTTATCGCGGACAACCTTGATGAAGTCGCCGAGGATTACTCGCAGTTGGAGAAGTCCAAATACGGGTATGAGGTGGTGGAGACGGAAGACCTGCTGCGGGGAGTATGCGAGGTCCTTGCCGCCGGATCCGAGAGCTTGCCCGTCTGGGGGATCTGTCGTCCTCGCCGACGCTGTTGACTGCGGAGTCGGTTCGTGCCTGCTCGGTGGATCGGGACCCTGTGATCGAGGCTATAATGGCCGATCTGGGTAAGCGGTCGTGGGCGGCGGCGGCTGCTGAGGTCGTAGGAATGGCTGAGGCGGTTCACTCTGAGGTTGGCAAGGAGGCCGAAGCTGCAGGAATTCAGGAAGAGGAAGCCGAAGCTTCCCAAATCCCGGAGGAGGTGGCCGAAGCTTCCCAAGTCCCGGAGGAGGCTGATCTTGCCCGGCCCGAGGGCGAAGCTGCAGGAGGGGTCAGTTGATCCCCTCTTTTTTTTTTTTTTTGTAAATGTATATGTACACTTTGTTTCTGCCTGAAGGCATAATAAAATCACATGTTTACGTGAAGAAACTTTGTCTTTTATTCGCCTTCCCGAAATGCCCGATGTTTCCCTTGGTTGAATCAAATCAAGCCTCGACACGGCTCTTGAATCGAAAGAGGTGAACTCATCCATATGAAGGACCAAATAGGCCATGTGCGGGAGAGGTGACATCAAGCTTAGGGTTGCCAGAGAGGCGTGACGAGCTTCAAGCTCGCCAGTTGAGAGAGGTTCGAGATCGCCAGGAGAGGCTAAATCGATGGTGAGGAGCACTCAGTATGAGGAGGTCATTCACCGAAGTGGTGGGATGACTATCTCCGAGGTCGAAGCTAAAGTTGTTGAGACCATTGCCCGCCAGTGCGAGGTGCAGGCGTGAGTATGGTCTGAACTCACAGGAATTTCAGAGCGGTTGCCGAATGAAAAAGATGGGAGGTCTATCTGAGATCGCCATAGCTCGCCAACCACGGCTTGAGGCCGCTCGATCGGTGACGAGGCTTCTTCTTCACGGGCTTCTTCGTCGCCAGACTTCGCCATTGCCTCGGGCCTTTTTCACTGGTGGCAAGCTCAAGAGAGCGTTTATTGCCCAAGAGACGTAGGCCCTCAAGGAGCCGAGGTCGGGTGTCGTTGAGCGGCCGAGGTCGTCTTATGGGACCTAGAGGTCGGTGGCGGGGCTCTCGATAGATCGAGGACGAGGTAGAGGTAGGATTAGTATGACGAACCGTTGAATCCCGATTTTCTAGGGATTGGCTCGCTTTTCCCCCCAGGCCCTCTTCGTCCTCGTAATGTATAAATTGTATACCTTGAAATAAGAATAATTCTTCTTTACTTCGTGTTGACTTTTTAATGTCCTTTTATTGCCGTAACCAATAAGAAGGTAGGTCGTCCTCGTATTCACGAAGGTAGTTCATCCTCGATAAATGAAGGTAGTTCGTCGCAAATGCGAAGATAGTTCGTCCTCAAAATAAACGAAGGTAGTTCATCCTCGTACGAAGGTATTCATCCTTGAAATAAACGAAGGTAGGGGTTCCTTTTTTGGCAAAAAGTATTGCTAGGGGTGGTCCCGTCTTCCTCGAAATAAACGAAGGTAGTTCGTCCTCGTATTACACGAAGGTAGTTCGTCCTCGTACGAAGGTTGTTCGTCCTCGAAATAAACGAAGGTAGTTTGTCCTCGTACGAGGGTATTCATCCTCGAAGTAAACGAAGGTAGGGGTTCCTTTTTTGGCAAGAAGTATTGCTAGGGGTGGTCCCCTCTTCCTCGAAATGAATGGAGGTATAGGTTCCTTTTTTGGCAAGTTTTATCGCTAGGGGTGGTCCTCTCTTCCCCGAAATAAACGGAGGTATAGGTTCCTTATTTGTATTATCGCTAGGGGTGGTCCCTCACGCTGCTTAGAGTTCATCCTCGATTAAACGAAGGTAGTCTGTCCTCGGTCGAGGGTATTTCGTCCTCCTTGAGGGTATCAGATAATGGAGAAGAGATAGTATGCATAAGTGACAAATAAAACATGCAAGAAAAAGATTTTATTGATAAAGACCGGCGTAATAACAAGACTCGGGACGAATCGAATGTACTAAATGACACGACCGAATGGACTCAACTTTTGACACTTATGCAAAGTATTTCTTTAGATGAATGATGTGCCACGTCTTCGGTATTTGTCGCCGGATATACGAAGCGAGCT
The DNA here is from genome assembly GCA_036937905.1 of Salvia rosmarinus. Lineage (NCBI taxonomy): Eukaryota > Viridiplantae > Streptophyta > Magnoliopsida > Lamiales > Lamiaceae > Salvia > Salvia rosmarinus. The sequence continues at coordinate 19,167 of JAODLM010000779.1, forward strand.
TGTATGACCCTTTTAGAGGACTTACGTGACCGGTAAGCCCTTCCCATGTGGCTTCCAGCCATCGAGTTTTCTGACTTTATCGACTACATTATTTCAAGCACGAGGTCGCCTACTTGAATTGTCGAGATTTGACGTCTTGGTTGTAATACCGAGCTACTTGTTGCTTATACCGAGCCTACGATGTAGCGAGGTCTCTTTCTTCCAAAGATCTAGATCGGTTCGTAGATTTTCCTCGCTTGCTTGATCGAGAAGTGAATGGGCGGGGCTCGCATACCGATCTCGCAGGATCACCGCTTCGATTCCGTATGCCAAACTATGGGTGTTTCTCCATTCGATGTCCGAGGTGTAGTACGGTGCGACCATAGGACTTGTGGTAAAATTTCTACCCAATCGCCCTTTACTTGATCGAGTAGTCTTGAGTCCTTTCACGATTGTCTGTTGGTGACTTGGTTTGACCATTTGCTTGAGGATGAGCCACCGAGGTGAATTTCTCTTGGATCCAAGCTCTTGATACCATTCTTTAAATACTTTATCCGTGAATTGTGTCCCATTATCCGAAATAAGGATATGAGGGATGCGTCGACACACGATGTTCTTCCGCACGGTTGAGGCGTTTTGCTCGTGATTTTCACTAAGGGTTGGCTTCCACCCACTTCGTGAAGTAATCGATCGCGACAATCGTGAATTGAAAGCGCCACGAGCTTTGCGAAGGGACCTACAATATCAATCCCCATTGCATAAACGGCGAAGGGCTTTTCATGTCGGGCGAGGTCGGTTTGAGGTAGCCTCGCACGCTTCCATGGATTCGCACTTGGACATTTCTTCTGAGCTCAATCGAGTCTTGGAATATTGTTGGCTAATAGTATCCCCATAGCATGACTTTCTTTGATAAGGTGCGGGGTCCGATGTGACTTCCACGTGATCCCTCATGTACTTCTCGTAGTACGTAATCAGCTCGGTTTGGACCCAAATATCTTAGGAGAGGCTGGAGGTATGATTTTCTGTAGAGGACCCTTGCTCAAGTATATATCGCAGAGACTTGCTCAAGATTTTTCTAGCCTCGAGCTTATCATGGGGTAATTCTCCTTTCTCCAGGTATTCTCGAATGGGGGTCATCCAATTGAGTTCTTCATCGAAGACTATGCCGACCTCGGCTCCGTATCATCATCGCTATGCTCTGCTTTGGACTTCTTCTCTTGGCGAGTTCATCGACGAGGCTAGTTTGCTTAAGACGTCACCGGCTATTTTACTCCTCGATGCGAACTAACGGAAGTGTGAGAAAGCTTGTTGTAGGCTTTTGGCTTTTTCAAGGTATTTCTTCATCCTGTTGCCTTTTGCCTCAGATTTCAACATGTGACTCACTATGACTTGAGAGTCACCGTGAACTGTACGGCTCATACCGGCTTTGAGCTAGGCGAAGTCCCGCAATTAAGGCCTCGTATTCTACTTCATTGTTCAGATTTTGAATGCGAACCGGTGCGTGGGTGATCTCGCCATCCGGTCCTAGGAGTAGGATACCGCTCGCCACTGCTTTTCCCCGAAGCCCGCCAACGACTTGCAAAGAATCCTCCGGTGTTTTATCTATTAGTTCGCACGCATCGTCTCGACACGGACTCGGTGAGCTTCGGTTTTCGACGAAGTTAGCCTCGACAAGGAAGTCTCTGCCCCGACCTCATGGCTCGACGTGGGCAAAAGATATATCGTGTTCACCCAATTCAACCGCCCACTTCGTAATTCTCCTTGAGAGCTTCGGCTCGTCAATACTTGCCGGTGGGTGATCGATGAGAACTTGTATGGGATGCGCATGGAAGTATGGACGTAATCTCCTCGCAAAGATTTACTAATGCCAGGCGAAGCTTCTCCAAAGGTTGGTACCATGTTTACGGTCCTTTAATGCTCGGCTAATGAAATACACGGAGTCGATGTCTTTCCTCTCGCATCAGGCGCACTTATGGTTTCGTCCGAGGCGGCGGGTATAGGAAAGGACCTCTCCTCTTCGGACGGATAGAGTGGGGAGTTTGGCGAGGTAGTTCTGAGATCTTCAAAGGCGGACTTGTATATATCATTCCGGAGAACTCCTGAGCCTTTTGAGTATTTTGAAGAAGGGCACCGCTATCCGCCGCTTTTGAAAGAAAGCGGCTTAGTCTTGACTATGCAGCCCGTCAACTTATGTACGTCGTGGATTGTCTTCGCATCTTCATCTCTACGATGGTTTGAACCTTGACGGATTGCTTTTAATCCTCCTCGGAAACCCAAGACCCCGAAATTTTCCGCACCGAACTATGAACGTGCACTCGGGGTTTAGCTTCAGGTTGACCTTTCTAAGTAAGCCGAGGACGATCCTAAGGTCGGCAACGCATGCGGCTTCCTCCTTTCTTTTGACGACGATGTCATCTACGTACACTTCTACATTCCGTCCTATGTAGGGCTGGAATATTTTGTCCACCATTCTTTGATAGGTAGCCCCTGCGTTCTTGAGTCCGAATGGTATTTTCTTATATGCAAAGACTCTGAAGTCTGTAATGAAGGCTGTTTTGGCCGCGTCTTCGTCATCCATCAAGACTTGGTGATATCCCTTATATAAGTCCAAAAAGCTGAAGACTTCGTACCCGACCAAAGCGTCAACCCTCTTGTCGATGTTGGGAAGGGGGTAGCAGTCCTTCGGGCAATGTTTATTGAGATCAGTGTAATCGATGCACATTCGCCATCCCCCTCCTCCTTTCTTCACCATCACCGGGTTTTCTATCCAAGTCGGACTTGACTTCGAATAATATGTGGGCTTTTAATAATTGATTCACCTCATCATGGATGACTTGATTTCGCTCACCGCAAAAATCGTTGCTTTTGCACGATTGGTTTCACACTACGTCAATATTGAGCGGTGGGTGATGATACTTGGTGAGACTCGGCCATGTCGAGGGCCACCAAGCAAACACGCCTCGAATTCCCTTAGAGTTGGATAACTCTGCCTTAATCGAGGTGTCCCGGTAGAACCAACTTTGACGACCTTGAATGGCCTGCCTTCATACAACGCGACCTCCTCCACCGAGTTCTCGGGGACGACGCCCTTCCCGCTCTAACTCCTCGGGTTTCTTTAATCACTACGTCATGAGGCGGGACCAAGTCCTCTGACCTCCTGGGCGACCTGCATGCATTCCTTAGCTTGCTTCGGTCTCCCGATTCGGCTACCCTCCTCTTGTGGGGATTTTCATTATCGGTGGTAGGTTGAGCACACCGCCCTCACTGCGTTGCCGCCTCGCCCAAGTATGATGTTGTACGGCGAGTGGGCACTGATCACGAAGAACTGTACCACCTTAGTAGAGCTCGTCGGTGCTCTTTCTCTTCGTGACGGTAGGTCGATCACCCTTCCGGGAGCGTTTCTTCTGTCTGAAGCTTGAATTGGTAGCGGTGCCCCAAGCGACGCGCCCTCTACTCCTAACTTGTCAAAGCATTCCTCAAGAGAATGATCACCGACGCACCACTATCGATGTAGACGCTGCGTTTCACCAACTTGTTTGCGACCACTGCCTGGATCACCAGTAGCATCCCGTGGGCACTACAGGCAGTAATGGGTCATCCTTGGAGAAGGTGATCGCCTCGTCCTTCCCGAACCTCTTGTCGATGTGTTCGGTATGGGGACTTGGGCTTGGCCTCGTGGAGGACTCAGAACTCCACCTGGAGCCCGTGATGGTGGAGATGACCCGTCGATTGGGGTTCGCTGTCTCCTTCTTCGTCGATGTCGCGCCGCTTTCTTGTGGGGGCACAATTTCCTCCTCTCCTGTTTCCTCTTCTTCGACCTTGTCCTTTGTACTTTTTCGTGACTCCATCCTGCACGATATCTCGATGTCTCCCATGAGATCTCTCGCACCTCCGTGTCGTGCCGTAATCCTCTTGGGACGAGCGGTGATTATCCTTAGTTCGGCGTTTTGACCCTGTCATTGGTCGAGGCTTCCGAACATATTCATGTGGAGTTCAGAGATCTACGCCTTGGCTTCGTCAAAGGAGTATATCGAGGCCGCCGCGAGGTGTTACGTGGTCCGAGCCGGACTCTATTAGGCGACGGATTCTTTCCAAGGCACTCCGCCTCGGCCTTCTGGTCTCCCGTCCCTCGTCTTTCCTTCCTTTATCGAGTGTCCCGCTTTTACGCCCGCGCTTTTCTCTATCGCCTCGCCCGCTGGCGAAACGATTGACTATCGCTCTGACTGTCATCAGACGAGGTTCGTGCCAGACGATCTCTTTGTAAAAGGCCCCTGAAGATGCCGTTTTGGAAGGCCGAGATGATAAGGAGGTCATTCACGTCTTGACTTTCGTGCATTCTTTGTTGAACCTGGTCATAAAGTCGCTAACGGACTCGTCTCGGCTTTGCCTCACGGTGAGGAGATGTCGACGACGCTGACTCGGCCTTACGGAAGAACCTTCATGGAAGGCCGCCATTGATAAACGCACGTTTTACCTGCTTATTGATGATATATCAAGATGAAATAGATCTATTAAATGCGCTTATATAGTCGATCTTTATGCTTTTAGCTATTTTTGGAAGATATCGCTCTTGGGGTTTCTCTTTGGTGTTTTGTAGGCTTTTCGGTGATAATCGATGCATAAGGCAAAGATGTAACCAAAGATGATGAAATGTATATGAAAATATGGATGTGAAAAGTTTACAATGTTAAAGAGCATCTCGATAGGAGTCCATAGGCTAAACGGATCGTAATTCGGAGTTCGGACGAGAGAAGCGGAGCAAAACAAAGTGAAGTCGTACAAGAGCTAGCGACCGACCTCGCGGCCGCGAGGACGGCCGCAGAAATCGTCCGTAATGTTTACGGGGCGCGATTTTGGGTTTTCTCTACCTATATATATCCCCAAGCTTGCTCCCACGCCCAACCTCTCTAAGCACCTAATTTGTTCAGTTTTCTCTAGTTTTTCATATTTTGCACTTTAGTTTTCCATTTATTTTCGTTCTAGCTTTGATTTAGATTAATTCTAGTATTAGTTTTCCATCATTCGCAATTGTTCTAAGCATTGTTATCGATTCGAACGTTTTCCAAAGAATTCCACCGCTTTCAGCTTTTCCGCCGACGTTGATTTGAACCAACGATTGTTCTTCGTACGCCACCCCACGGGTTTTATCAATTTAATTTCTGCTTTTATGATTATTTCGTTACTTTATGTCATTAATTATGTCTAGCTAATTTCGCTTTAATCTAGGGTTTGCATGATTCTATCCTATATGTTGTGATTCCTACCGTTGTTATTTACCTTCCAAGCATTGATTCATGATTCTTGGTGCTTATTTATATGTGTTAATTTCGATCAATCTTGATGCATATCTAGTTGCCGATTAATTACGTAATCAGATTAATTGTCAATCGATCTTGAATGCATGATACGGATAAACCTTGAGTCGTAGCTGAGATAGTAACATCCGTATGAAGCTTATTCTTTGTGATCTGTTTGGAGTTACTTATTTTCACCTAGAGCGTATACGAGAATATGGAAAACTAGTAATCTCATACCGCAATTGTCGTGAATCAAGTTGTTGGTTATATATGTGATCTTCCATCTTGTCTCGATTAAAATTGGCTAATAGGAAACAGGATAAACATACGCTGTGGATAGGATTAATGTATCCACAAGGGTTAGTCTTTTTATCTGCTTTTATCATCTTTGATATTTATTGCTTTATTTTATATTTTCTGCATGGTTACATCTGCTTTGGATTAATTTCCAAGCCCTAAAGCCTTCCAAACCCAAATACGTGCTTGAATAATAATAAATTATCGTTGAGCTAGCTTCTGTGTTTTCAGATTACAATCCCCGTGGATACGATACTGCCTTACCTATATACTTGCGTTTTCGTGTTAGAAAAGTGAGCGATCAAATTTTGGCACCTTTGCCGGGGATTGTTAAGATTACATAGGAATAATTTGACGATTTGGATTTATTAATTCAAGTTATATATTATATTATTTATTTATTTTTGCAAGAGTTGAATTCTCTCTTTTCTCAGGTAGTATATGTTTACAAGATCTCGGGAACCTCATGAAATATTTTTAGATCCCGACATCGAAAGCTCTCAAAGGAGAATAGACGAGAGAAGGGTCGACAAGTTATGTCGGCGTTCCAAACTACGGGAGTGTCCCCAGCAAGGCTGTGACTCCGCCAAGTATACCGAGATGAACGCATGAATAGCGAACATGGGACTCCTTGTCCCTGCTCAAGAGGCTAGGCCAAAATCACATGTATCCACCTCCCACCGAGCAGTTCAAGGAGGATGGAATCCGCGACAACCCGCATACAATGAGATCATCATAATCTGTCGTATGCCAACCCCATTACTTTTCAAGAACATCCGGAGGTTTCGCCATTCGAATGTAATGATTCAAGAGGCGAAGAAACCGAGTGTGGAAGAGTGATACAACAAATGGCGATCTGACAAAATTCATTTATAAGCGATCGATGTAAAATTACACGTTAGAGTCTCGTGGCGGCTATGAGCGAACACATGAAAGTAATGGAGAATCGATTGGTCGACTAGTCGCATGCATCCGTAATCATCCCGAGCGATATGAGGGCAAAGTGGGCTGCAAAGGAACTTGCAACCGAGCTCACGACGATGACTCGGCGCGAGCAATCAGCGGACCGCCGAGACTTCAACGCGGTCGCGCCTCGCTAGCCCAACCGCGATGGCGAAGGCCACATCACCGACACGCCTAGCGACGACCGGTGATCGCGAGGTCGACCGCGAAGAACCTCCAATAGCCGTTATTCGCTGCGTACGTTCCTCCGAGAGCGCTATTTGATCACGACTACTGCTGCTACACACGCCGCATACTTAGAGGGCAATCGACACATCCGATAAGAACGCGAGAAAGAAGAAGTGGACTCGGCATGGAACTCGGAGTGAATCATCCAAGTTTGTGGGACACTTCCACGCGATGGTGGTCGGCGGTGAATCACGAAATCTGGAATTCGCAATTTTGGAAGGAAGTCCGTTGCTACGAACGGTTGGATTGAACAAGGTATGTGATGGTCTAGCTAAAGACGTTAATTAGCACTTGTTGGGAGGTAACCCAACGTTTTCTTATTTTGTTTTTGTGTTTTGTTTTGTTTTTTCGCTTGTTTTGTGTTTTGTTTTGTTTTTCGTTTGTGTTGCTTGTTGTCGTGTTTTGTCTTTCTTTTCGTGTTGTGTCTGTCGATCAACGAGTTAAGTGAAGTGTTTTAATCCATGTGGCCAATGACTATAGAAATATTTTGTGAAATTTAATGATAGTACACATGATATGTTAAAAATAGACGATAAACGACTTGAGATTGCTTAAACTTGTTGTTTTTCACCATTTGTTTAACCCGTGAGACTTGAGCTTCATCGTATAAACATCTTGATCTGCTTTTTTAATTGTGTGATATCATGCATGTGATTCTCTTCTAGAACTTGCCGCTTTTACGTCGAGACCGCAATATGTGTTTTCGAATTTGGAAAGGATAAAGGCCATCTTTGTTAACCACATATTCACCCAAACACTAACCCGATGATGTATACCATTTGTCGCCTTCTTTGAGCTTTTATTAGACTTATTCTTTCGATTAACCGGATGATAGGAGGTGAGGATGGATATGGGAATCAAAGGGGTTGAAATTTTGATGTAGTTATGACGAGAAAAATACTTTTAGAAATACATCATGGTGAAGAATAGTACCTTTGTTGTGAATGATAAACCCTATAAGCTCTAGAAAAGAAAAAAAAGCAATGATAAGTTCACTATGTGTTTTGAGCATAAAGGGTCGTTAATCAAAGTATAGGTACCTTATGAGGATAAACGTCGATTTAGCACGTTGGAAAAGAAGAGAAAATGGACAAAGTCCATATGTGTCTAAAAGTATAAATGGGGTGCTTGGAATATTTTGAGTCACTTAGCCATATATTATCCTACCTTAACCAATGTGCCTACAATATAACCTATGAAAAGACCTTTTGATCCTTATTTGAACACATTTGACGCGTGGAGATATTAGAGAAATGGCAAGCCTATGGTAAGATTTTGCATTGCATTGATCATTGAGTATATACACGTCCTTAATTTCCTTATGAGTTGAGTGTATCCTATATTTTACACACATGCCTTTGTGAGGGTTGAACTAAATGAGTTTTTGCTTTCAATCGTTGTTCGTGTTGAATTGACTAATGTCGTCATGTGTGCTAATATTTTCGAGCGTTGAAAGATATTTCCGAGGCTTGATTGTGTTTATCACCTTTGCTAATCTCGTTGATCTTTTGTTGTGTCCTTCATTTGTCTTTCTGTTCTGTTTTTGTTTGAGGACAAACAATGCTTCAAGTTTGGGGGTGCCATCAGTCACGATAGAACCAATGCTTCCGGAGGTAGACTATCGAACCACCGTGGCGTTGTCGACTAGTAACTCCGGAAGAGCTTGCACATGTGAATTGTGTCGAGGCGCTGGTTGATCATGTTATCTCGAACTACGAGAGGAAGTTATCGCGGGTCCCTTAGTCCGTCATAGGGCGATGCTCGGCACCGGTATTTTTCTCGGGAGCGGAGTGTCGAGTATTTCGCTTTGAGAACGGGCGACTATCCTCCCGCACCGTCGGCCGCCCTCTTGGGAGTGGGCGAGTTCGCCGACCGAACTCGCTTTTGATGACCGGGACCGACCTCGTGGAGGTCACGACGCCCTTTCCGTGCTATTTGTCCCTGCGCGGTTGGTTTGGGCCCCAACTCGTGCGGTATGAGCGCCATGACTTGATGCTTGGGGATCCACCTCGTTCGATGCCTCGTGTTTAGACGAGGCTTGCCCTTTCTTCGGGATGCGCCGACCTTTTGCTTGGGCGAGGTATCGAGAAAGCTTCTTGTTTTCTCAAGAAACCCTTAAACTAAATGAGTTTTTTTCAATCGTTGTTCGTGTCAAGGTTCATATCGCGGAGTGGAGGTTCTCCTTGTTACTTGCTGCGATCTCCTTCGCTTTGGTATCCTGCTTCTTCACGCAGATGGGATTGCCTCGCCTCGCCGATGTTTTGGACATGACCTTGGGGTTGGTTCTCGACCGGGTTTTTTCGAGCCGAGCTCGCGCTCCCGCCGTCGTTGTTCTTTGTTGTTGCTGCGGCGACTCTGGATGCATGACTTCGTATACATTGTCGTGATTGATTCCACGTAAACAATGGTTGATCGAAAACACAAAATTTCGGTTCCATGCATCGGCGCCAATGATCGATCTTAATTTCGTTAGGAAATAAATGCACAATGAACACCGGTTTACGTGGTTCGATCTTTGAATTAGATCTACGCCCAAGGGAGAGAGAGTATGTGTATTGAGAGTATAAGAGCGATTACAAAGAGTGTAGATGATCTTTCCGCCTAATCTAGTCTCTATTTATACACAATTATAATTACCTAGATTTCAATCTAAGATCTCTCTAAGATAGGATCTCAATCCTATCTCTTCTCCAATCGGGATTCTTTTAGATATGGCAATCTTCTCGCTCCTCGGTTTAGGAGTCTTCTAGGGAACTCGTCTGGCCGAGCTTAATGTCGCTTATTTATATTGGGCCTTATGCTTGGGCCTCAGTAGTTGGGCCGATCCTATCACTTATAATTCTAGTTAGCTGTTTAATTTTGCATTTTGGGCTACCTACTTTACGGTTTATATATTATATGAAGTAGAGTCTTCATTTGAGTTGGCATCTTTTTTTTTTGGTTTGTTTTATGCTTAAAGGTTGCTTGCCTTGTATATAGAAAGAAGTGGGAAAGCGGAGAATGGCGATGATTTTTTTAAATCGATGCATGAGTTGACTCTCCCATTTCCCATTGACCCTCTAAAAAAGTTAGGTAATAAAAGAGCTCATAAGGAGTCAGAGCTAGCCGAGTCAAATGGCGTGTCAAACTCACATAAGTGGATGGGGGGACGCATTCATGAAAATCAAGAAGATGTGATGTTGGAGACTAACCAATTATGAAAAGATCTTGCTTACAAATAAGATGAAGAAGATCTATTCATGTGTATCTTGAGCCTACTTGATAAACAAGGTGAGGATCTACACTCTTAGATTGATGGAAGTCCTCGTGCAAACACCAAAAAGGGGATTAAAAGAGTATTCACCTCTACCATATACCGGAATTTTTCATGGCTCTATTTGTTCAATTTTGTTTATTTATTTTGAGAATCAAAAGCAAAATATGCTTCTCTCTGAAGGTCGAAAGAAAGAGAAATAGGCATAGGGAAGAGAGAGCTTGTTGTCTACTTTCCAGAAATGTTTTGAACAATGAATTGCGCAATAATAAAATGCCAGAGTCCAAAAAGATTGAGAAACAGTAAAAAAATCTATGAAGAGAAATTTATTCTTGGAAAAAAAGATTTTAAAGCCTATTAAGTCACAAACTACACGAAAGGTGTCCCATTTTCAGCGTAGTTGCTCACAAGCGACATATCTATGCAGATATAGGATAGTCTAAACCTTTCATAAATAGATCTCTATCCATATACATAGGTCCCTACACTATATCGAACGCAAGGACTTTCATGTTGCCAACATGGTGGGTGGTAAAATTGACTCCTCTAAGACATAGGATTGTTGGAGTATGGAGCTTGAATAGACTGTACTTTTAGACCCGATCTTGGTAATCCAACTCGCGCACAGTTGGATAGAGGTCCGAGGATGGTAGTCCTTGGCGACGGGGGTTCGGGGGCGGAACCCTAATGGGTTTAGGGTTAGGGTTAGGGTTTGATTATTGTCTATTTAAGAGTCATTTTCCCCAATCATGATCCGAAAATATAGTGAAATCCTCGGCATCATCACCCCGCATCTAAGTCGCAAGACAAATTGATAAATAATTCTTGTATTCTTTATTTTCTGTCATGATTGTGATGTGTTTTTCGCAATAATTGGTATCAGAGCTTCATGTTTGGAGGAAGCAATCACAACAATAGATGAGAAGATTTCAATAGAAGTTTGATACCTCTACCGTAAAGATCTGTATCTGCCCCTAAAGGAAAGACCCGAAAAGATGGATCCGGGGGGTGGGGTCTATTCGACAGAAAAGCGATGAGTGCGATACGTTTAACGCTGTCAAGGAACGTAGCCTATCACATGAGTGAAGCCAAGTCAGCAAGGGAAATGCTGGCGATTCTGGAACAGATGTACCAAAAGCCATCAACTGCGAACAATGTTCGTCTGATGAGACGATTATTCAACCTAAAGATATCAGAGGGTACGTCGGTACAACAACATCTAAACGAGTTCAACATGATCACTTCGCAATTGATCTCGGTTAAAATTAGCTTCGATAATGAGGTACGTGTCCTAATTATGCTATCTTCTCTGCCAAAAAGTTGGGCTGGAATGGTGACAACGGTAAGTACTTTATCGGCAAAGACAGAGTTGTGTTTTGACGAGGTGCAAGATCTAAGGTTCGTAGGAAGGAGTTTGGATCTACCTCATGGTCGGCACTGAACACGGAAGACAGGGGCAGATCAAAGGAAAGACAAAACAGGGGGAGATCGAAGTCTAGATGCAAGAGTCAATCCGGGCACTATTGCGAAAAGCGCCAGAGGCGGCCGGAAATCACCTCGGGGCGACCGCCTCTCCCTGTAAATCTGAATCGCGAGCCTCACCGACCGCCTCGGACCGCCTCGATGCGCAGAAGCGGTGCTGAGGCGCAGAGGAGGCGGTGCTGAGTTTCTTTGGCTCCAATTTTAGGTTTTGAGCCCAATTTAAGTGAGCCTAAACGAAATTAACACAAAGCCCATTTAACTAAACCCTAATTTGACTTATAATCAAAAAAAAAAAAAAAAAAAATTGAAGAAAGAAATTTCGCTTCTTCTCTCTGCCATCTCTCCAACAGACTCTTCCTCCCTCACAACCGTTGTCCACCACTACTGCCATTAAGACAAAGACACACCAGTCATGGGTCTGCCTCCCAATGTTGTTTCTTCTTTCTTCTTTTCTTCGTCTTTCCAATTTTTAGATGTATCTTATTTCTCTCTCTACTATATTATATTATTATTATTATCAATGTACATGCATGTTATTTGTTATTTAATATAATGAATGTATATTTGTTGTAAATACAAAGGTATGATTTATAAGATTAAGTGTAAATGTAGTATATTTTTTAAATGTATAATTATATATAATTTGTTGATTCTGAGCTATAATATTTTAATCAATTTTTTTCATTATTTTACATCAAATAAGATAATTATATTGTATGTAATTTATGTAACTTTTATTAACCGGAAGAAGAAGAAAAGAAGAGGATGTTGAGGAGATTATAAGAGATAATGAGGACAATGATGATGATGAATGAGATGATTTAAATATTTAAATTTTTGATAAATTGCTTTTAAATGAATTCTGTCTTTATTTTTATGTTTTTAAGACTTAAAATCCACTTAATTTAATATTTAACTTGTTATCTATTATTTTATATTTTATTTGTAAGTTTTTAGATCTTTTTGTTCTTTCTTGTCGAGGTTTACGCCACGGACCGCCTCGAGGCTTACCGCCTTGCCTCAAAAAGGTAATATGCCTCACTCCCGCCTCACGCTTTTCGCAACATCAAATCCGGGAAGGATTAAGACTCAATCTAAGTGTTGGAATTGTGATGAGTTCGGTCATTACAAAAGTCAATGTACAGCACCGAAGAACAAAAAGGGTCAGAACGATATGAACACATCAGACGCAACCACATATGATATTGGATATGCATTGGTCTCGAGTGTCAACAGTCAATTGGAATCGTGGATGTTGGATTCTGGAGCTTCGTTGATGCTGAGATAATGAAGCACTACATCTCGGCGAATATGGACAAGTCTATCTTGCAGATGACGAGCCATTGAAGATCGTGGGAAAGGGAGATGTCCGATCACCATACAAAACGGATCGATGCTGAAGTTGAATGGTGTGAGACACATTCCAAGATTGAAAAGAAACTTGCACTCAATCGGGCAGTTTGATGTTAAAGGATATTCAATAACGTTTGGCTGTGGTAGTTAGAAGATCATAGCCATGATAGTAGCTCGAGGTAAGAAAGAGGGTATGTTGTATACAACAACTAACTCAAAAGAATGCGTTGATCTTGCAGGAGTTGTTGTCGATGTTGATTTGTGGCACTGTCGGCTAGGCCACATGAGCGAAAAATGAATGAAGGAAATGAGTTCGAAGGGTAGGTTGTCGGGTCTGAAAACTGTTGAAGTTGGCCTAAGCAAGGACTGTGTTTTCGGGAAAGTTTCTCGATAAGTGATCGACCTTTGAAAAAATAGAAATTGGAGTTGGTACATAGTGATCTATCGGGAAAGTCCCTTGGTGGTTCGAAGTACTACATACCTTCATCGACGATTCCACTCGAAAGGTATAGATTTATTTTTAAAGAATAAATATGATGCTTTTGATGCTTTCAGGAATTGGAAAACCCTTGTAGAAAATGAAATAGGGCTGAAAGTTAAGTGTCTTCGATCCGAGAACTCCATGAGTTCAAAGAGTATTATGTTGAGAATGGGATTCGCATGGAGAAGACCATGAAAAGAACTCCCCAGCAGAATGGAGTGGTAGAGCGTATGAACAGAATATTGAATGAGCGAGCAAGGTGCATGAGACTGAAGAGTGGGTTGCCTAAGATGTTTTGGGTAGATGGAGTCAACACAGCTTCATTCCTGATCAATAGAGGTCCATCAGTTCCGTTGAAAAATCGATTACTCAATTGAGGAATGGTTAGTAAAAGAGGTAAATCTATCTTACTTACGAATCCTTGGTTGTGTTGCTTCTGCTCATGTTAATTCTACTGAAAGAAGTAAGTTGGATGCCAAATCTGTGAAGTATATGTTCATTGGTTATGGATGTGATTAGTTCGGTTATAGGCTTTGAGATGAGTATAACCGAAAAATTACAAGTAGTGGAGATGTGATTTTCAATGAACATGTTATGAACAAGGACAGATTGGAGGTGTCAAATTCTGACAATTTTGAATCCCAAGAGGTCGAGTTAGACATCTCAAACTCGAGTGGGAGCAGGGAGTGTAACACTGTAAACTCATAATTTAAAAATGTTATATTTTCTTAAATAGCTAAAGCGGAAACATGTCAAAGTGATTTTTTTATTGAATAAAATATTTAAATAACATATATAAAATCTGGCAAATAAAATTTACAAAATAATAAGTCCAACAAACTCAAGTCTAAACTTTGCACGACAGAACTAATGACAACCAATCATCCAAAACAAACTATGCAAGACCTAATAGCATGAGATAAATTGGAGTTATAATAACACAAATCCAACAACGATAATAAAGAAAAAGAAATTAAACAAAATAGCATAAGTCTTGGAATGAACTAAAAGCGACATAACACCCGCTAGGCACACCCACACCGTCACGCTGCTCCACGATCACTGACATGAAAATATTTTAGATAAAAAGGGGTGAGCACAAAAACATACTCAGTGGTGGGAAACAAGGAATATCATTATTTTTGTCCAAACGTGCATACATCGCAGGAAAGTAATAGTCAATCATATTCAGCCTCACCGGCATGAAATTCCGCCTCACCGGCATGTCCACTTGCATATGCAATCAATATGACTCACCGTCAAGGCTTAGTCTCACCGGCTTAAAATCCTGCCTCACAGGCATATGATATACACGTAGCCAATGACTCACCGTCAAGGCTTAGCCAATGACTCACTTATGGCTTTCCATTTGCATACTCACCGCATGCAATAAATATCGTATCACAATCCAAACCACGATATACACGTTGGACATAAAGGAATATTTCTCAAACCAAATTCATTTTCAATATAAATATGTTTATTCCAAATCACATATTTGTAAGTTAAAGAAGATTTCACCCACTTTATTTTGCCGAGCACAATAAATCAAAATCAATCAATTCTGAGACGAGGTCCTAGTTGCGCCGCACCTAGTTTAATCAAATATAATTTCATAAGGGCTTAAACAGAACGTTAATTTATTTTTTTATTTTTCTTTCTAAATCAAAATCTTACTATTTGATAAAGTTACTTGACAATTACTTAAAATCAGTCAAACCATTTTAATAATATAGCTTACACAAAGACTGAATTTCCATAGCATAAGGTTACTCCAATTAATAAATTGAATAAACTACTAAAACAAGAACTAAACCGGTATAATTGATCAACCAAAAAATAAAAGTTAGAATAAGCAATGTAACCTACTGTACTTAATTTGTTCCAAAACTCAAACAATAGTAAAATTCCTTTTTAAAAAGGTTATTGGACAATTCGCAAGTCAAAGTTAAAATTAATAAAACTATATATAAATCAAATTTAATCAATAATATATTAAATTTTATAGCCAACTTCTTATGTTCAAATATTTTTGATAAAAAAACAAAACAGAACAAGGTAGCGTAGCAGCTAATTTGATTTTGAACTCCCGTAGTGTCACGACCCGACTACTTAATTACTTATTTAACTAAATAATCAAGTCGTGACTGGTTGAATCAACAAAATCTTTCAACAGTAAGTGTTTTAGAAGAATTAAGTTTTGGAAACAAACGGACAACATAACGTTTGAAAATGGAATAAGCCAACCTGCACTCAGAAAATATCCAACAATAATATAGTCACAAACGAGGGCACAGCCTCAAAATACATACATAAAAGTTTTCAAAACATTTACAAGGTTATCAAAAGTACAGTTTTAAAGTTTCAAGGTCTTAGCAGCGGAATAGTAATGAATATCATGTGTGAAGACATGATATTCAAACACCTTTAATTTAAGTAAGAAAGCAAAATGATATTTCAGCTCAGTTTCCCGCCACACCTCCTTTATGCTCAACCTGCATCAGAGAAACATTTTGGGAAGGTATGAGTACTAGAAAGTACTCAGTGGATAATGCCAACATATTTTTCAAAATTTATAACTTCAGTGAAAGGGATATATCCTTCAATTAACATTAAGAAAACAGTTGATAGATCATGCATAAGAATTTCCATCATATTATACAAGAACACCACATTTTATCTTTCGAAACATACCGGCATAACATACCCGAGTTGGTCCCGAAGGATCACAACTACGGTCATACCCTATCTACGTCATTTGGTAAAGGGAAGTAGGCCTCCTCCCCAATACCATGGCCGGCCTACATTTGCAAGCTCACAGCCATCTACCTGTGCACAGTAATTAACATTTCCTACCGCAGATAGGTAATTGTCGTCATAACCACAATGTGGTAAAACGTTCCTTTAACATAATCATCATGTGGTGATTAAATATTTTCATGATAAAATAATTTCATAAAGCAACATAATTTTTGCTCTCAAACAAACTTTGTAAAGCATTACCCACCTCGTGACGTTTAATCTAACAAGTTTGCTTCTTCGTCCTTTACTTCTCGGTTTCCCTTGCTTGATCCTTAAAACATAACAATTATGGTCGATTTTTAGTAATCTTTCTTTCTAATTTAGCAATATGTTAACAGCTATCAATTAACATATAACATGTCTTACAAATGTCTAATTTTACCGAAATTTCGGCAGAGTAACGTCTAGAATAGGTATAGCCCAAATACACCAAACTACTTCAATTTTATCCCAAACTCCCAAATATCATCATCATATCATCAAACATACACTTAAGAACCTTATACAAGACTAATATCATCTAATTCAACGTTAATCGCCTAAGGCGATTTAACTAGATATATATATGCATTTCAATATTTTGATTATCTATAACCCATTAAACATCAAATATCATATAATTATACTTAGTTAACATCATTGATCATTGTTTCATCATCCATTCAAGTCTTGCTTAAAAATTTCCACATAAAATCATAACTTTAGTCTTAAACCTTAATTTTTATAACTTTTGATATCTATATTCAAAAATTCCCATAATTTCTACTTAGGCCTTATTTTTATCATAGATCTCAAATGTCAATTCAAATCCATCAAATAAAATCAAGAAATCAAAGTTCATGGTATGCCCTTCATTTTCGAAAATTAGGGCTATTAGTATATGGTTGAATTAAATTCCTATAAATTCATTTTATACATTATTCATGTCCCTAAGCATGGATATCATATCAAATTCATCAATAAAAATCAAAATCATTAAGTTCATATTACATGAAGTTTTCAAAAATTTCAAGTATTACACAAGCATGATTTAACTTTTAATTTCTTTGATTATATGATGTTTATAAGCATACTTAAACATATATCTAAGCTTAATTCAATCATATCCTAACATATAAATCATATTCAAAAATTAGGGTTTCATGATCAAACTTTAATTTTGAAATTTCATGAATTTAAGGAATTTAAATCCATAGCATATGTTAATCAAGCTCCATAATCATAATTAAATCAATAAATACAACAAAATTGAAACAAATCATCCATACTCAACAAATTCATAATTTTCGAAAATTATAAAATAATAGAACATCATGCATAGCAATTTAATTCACAAAAACTCAAGCTAAATCAAGTAATTACCTAGCTATGAGTGATTATCATAATTCTACCCTTGATTATGGATTAAAATGGAAAATTAAAATTTTGTGTGTGCATTAGTGTGTGTGTGCCGAAAATCTTGAAGAAAAGAGGTTGAGGATGATATATATTATATGTACATAATTCTAGATAGTTAATTTACATTTAATGTGAATTTATCTCAAATTTCCAAGTAATGTATCACTAATTTCCATAAAATGATAAATACACTCTAATTCTTGCTAAATACATACTATAGTATTAATTAATTTTATAGAATTTTATCTATAACAATTTATAAGATATAATACAACTTATATTCATAATTTAATTTAAATCCATATAACATAATTTAAATCACTTTATTTAATAAAATTCAATTCATTTTAATAATACTTCTTAAGATTTGAAAACTACATAAATAAATTCTTTAATCATTAGTTATTGGTAAAATAGATTTATTCACATAAATTAATAACTTGAATAATAATTCCTTTCATTTTATAATAAAATATCCATATAAAAATAATTAAGGCATTTTATAACTTATTTTCGGATAAATAGCATTTTTCATACAAACATATACTAACAATTCAATTATCTCACATAATTCACTTTTATCACAATTAAACTCATTTCTAATAATTCTCTGCATTTTTCGATTCCATATACTCAAGTCTTAAATTAATCGGATTCATACCAATTAATATTTCACTATATTGAATTTTACGAATTCTTAAGGCTTAAATAGCTTTTAAGCCTTTAATAATACTTAATTAAACTTTATTAATTACTATAGAATTTTCGGGCTACTACACGTAGCCACTCTTCCTTTCTCAAATTTCAATAAATCAACATGGTCCCATTTACTCTAAAACATATATTCAAGTTTTAGCTATTTTCCAGTAAACATATTAAATGCTACACAATGAATTATAAATTAATTCTTTGCAAAATTTAAGTTGGCATACCGAGAAAACATTAAGGACTCAAGATTTTCTATACATAATTAACAATTTTAGTATGAACTTGTAGGAAGAAAGAAAAAAAATAAAAAAGAAATTGTAACTATAAGGTAAATGATAAGGATGGCAGTTCGAAACAAAATTTTATATAAAATTGTAACCTTACCAAGACTTACAACTTGCAGTAGAAGGAAAGTCTTTCTGATTTTCGACTAATGTTGAGAGGTTAATAATTTTGGTTTGAAATATTTTGGATGTGGTTAAAAAGAATGCCGCTCATGGGACGTGAACACAATGTATATACAAAAAAAAAGTAAACAATTTTAACCATATAAAACATGGGCTCAAAAAGATAATGATTTACAAAGCTCAATTTGAAGATAAATAATATAATTTTACAATTGTATAAGCCAAAAACTTATTTTATATATATATATATAGATATATCTTTATAAAGTAATATTTGAAGGTCCAAAAAAATAAATTATGAAGTTCGTTTTCTAGCTAGAGGCGCAACTATGGACTTCCTCAAGTTCAAACAAAATCGAGAATGACAAATATTCACAAATCCAATGTAAATTATTTAAAATTTAAAGCAAATTAAAGCAAGCAAAAAGTGGGGCGTTACAACCCTATCTGTACCGACCCGGTTTTCGGATTGACGACTACACCATAGACCAATCACGAGTCTTTTCAGTGTGCTTTGTCCTCATTCACACACTCCCTGATAAAACTTCCCAAGGGGTCACCCATCCCACAATTACTCCAAGCCAAGCACATTTAGCTTTAGAGTTTTTATGAGATTGACTCCCGAAAAGAAAATGCATCTTGTTAGTATGAGTAGCACATATCAAATCCTTTAAGCTCTCCTTAAATATGCAGTCCGTGTTTTGCATGTTTTGTTATGTTTTCTATGTTTGTTTCGACGATTTGATTCTGCTCGTTTAGTTTTGAATATCTTTTATTGGAATCATGTTCGTCTTTGTTTTTGTAGGAATGTTCGCGTTTAAGCATTTTGAGCATAAAACGCACCTGCGCGGACTCGGCGTAGCCGCTTATTGGGTGTGTTTGGCATCGTGAAGACTGAAGACGCGCTCGAGGAGGCACCTGCGTTCGGCGCTTGATCACGTCCGGCGCTGGGTGCCCACGCTGAAGCTGCCCAAAAGTTGGAAACGTCCAGGAGGCGCCCGCGTCCGGTGCTGCCTTGTGTCCGGCGCTGAGTTCAAGAGCTGAATCCGTCCAGAGGCAGCCCGCGTCCGTGCCGCACTGTTTCACGCGTGCCGCGTCCGTATTGTCGAGCAAGCGGTCTTGGGCAACCATGATTTCGCCTTGTTCTATAGGCCTCGCGTCCGGCGCTGGGGCTCCGTCCGGCGTTGGGCGAGTTATTTCGGGCACTATAAATATAACTTGAACGCTGAAAAACCCTAGTTCTAAATTATTTTACATTCCGTCTGTTTATTTGAGAGCTGTGTTCCACGCGAATTATTGTTCATCTCTATTTTCCAAGCAATTCCTTTACACTTTGTTGATTCAAGAGCTTGACTGACGAGATTCATCACGACTATTACGATTGTAAGGATTATTATTCTATTTTTCTTCCATTGAATTATTGGATAATGATTTCAATTGATTGTAATTGTTTGATTCGTGGAATGAGCATGAACTAATCTTCCTCTAGGGTTGGGTGATTCAAATTGATTAATTGTTTATTTGTTTTGATTGAGTATACCAATTGAATTCTAGGGTTTTCTGTAAAGTGATTGATCACCATTTAATTGTTTGTGTGTCGTGTATTATCGAGAGATAGATACGTTGCATCATAGGTTTCAATTGGATTAGAGGCTACCGGAAACGGGTACTCTAATGGTTTAGGTATTTGTGAAATTTGATAACCTAGGTTTAATCCACAGAACGAAAGTCGAGTGTTTGGATTGAGGTTTGAGGATTGCATGAATAGGTAGATTTCTTAATCAAGCATAATTCAATTAATCAAGGCGAAGAACCCTAATACCCTAGTTATTCTCACAATCTTGAATTACTCCTGTTGCTTTCGAACTGCTTTGAATATTGGTTTGAATCGTTTGCGTGATTTAATTTCCTGTCATTCTTAGTTAATCATCACCCCCAATCAAGTTTAGGATTTTGATTTATCGTTTTCATCGTAAAACATCATAAGCCCTGTTAAGTCTTCCTCGAGAGATTCGACTTGGGTCGACCTTACCACGCTATAGGGACCTCGTGCTATTGCGAGCGACTAAGTAGAACAATTTGGTCGGAACAGTCCCATACCTACATATTCTTGATTCCGGTGCGTTTCGGTTTATTCATGTACCCCTCCGCTTCGAAGCCTTAATCGGAGCCGCTCTTTCTTCATGCCTCCACACTGGCGGCATTATAAGGAGAGTCGAATGAAGAAGAGGTTCTCGACGAAGAACCAAGTACTTCACCATCGGACAATCTGCTGCAAAGACCAGCTAGAGAGTGACGTGCACGATAGGTATTCGCCTTCTAATTATTATTTGTTACTTACTATGGTGTGGAACCTAAGTGCTATGCAGAAGCGAAGCAGAGCAGAGCAGGGTGGTGATAGACGAAAATGGAGAGTTGCTATGAATGATGAGTTGACATCTCTTCTGCTAAATGGTACTTGGGAACTCGTTGAGCTCCCAAAGAGCAAGAATGCCCTGCACTGCAAGTGGGTCTACTGGATCAAGATTGAAGCTGATGGTAGCAGACGATACAAGGCCCAGTTGGTTGTCAAAGGATTTGAGCAGCGATATGGTATTGATTCTACTAATGTTTTTACTCATGTTGTGAAACTGACCACTATTCGAATGGTGTTAAGTATGGTTGCTGTAGAAAACTTATTGCTACATCAAATGGATGTAAAAACAGCATTTCTTCATGGTGACTTGAAGGAGGAATTATACATGACACAACATGAGGGATTCGTAGTAAAAGGGAAGGAAGGACTTGTTTGCAAGTTGAAGAAGAGTTTATATGGCTTGAAACAAATTCCGAAGCAGTTGTACATGAAGTTTGATAGTTTCATGATAGAAATTGGTTATCAAAGATTTCACGTTGACCATTGTTGCTATTATAAGAGGTTCGAAAAGAGCTATATTATCCTTCTTTTATATATTGATGATATGCTGATCGCAGGAGCTGACATAAATAAGCAATTCTCCGAAGGATTCTCCATGAAGGATCTTGGAGAGGCAAAACAGATTTTAGGTATGGGAATCGAGCGCGACAAGACGGCGGGGAATGTGTATCTTTCACTGGTGAATTACATTCAGAAGGTCCTGGAAAGATTTTACATGATTGAATCGAAGCATGTGAGTGTCTTGTTGGGTAGTTACTTGAGCTTTAGAGGAAGGAGTCGCCGAAGAGCAAAGATGAACGTGCCCAAATGATGAAAGTCTCCTATGTTTCGACAATAGGTAGCATCATGTATGTCATGGTGTGTACAAGATCAAATATTGTAATGTTGTAAAAAGCGTAAAGCGGAAGTGGGGAGTTTTACCTTTTTGAGGCGAGGCGATCCGAGGCGTAAGCCGCCTCAACAATAAAGAACAAAAAAAAATCCAAAAAATTATAAATAAAATATAAAATAATAAATAACAAGTCCAACATTAAATTAAAAGATTTTAAATCTTAAAAGATCAAAACAAAGACATAAAGTGGGCATAAACAAGTAATTCATCAAAAATTTAAATATTTAAGTCATCCCATTCATCATCATCATCATCATCATTGTCCTCATTATCTCTTGTTAGGGATGTCAACGGGCGGTCTTTACCCGGATCGATCCGGAACCGTTCAAAACCCATTAAATTTTAAAGCAATGGTTCCGTTCGGTTTGATTCTGGTTCTAGAACCGCTTGGACCGAGACGATTCGGACCGACCCATTTTGTCCTGTTCGGTCCTAATTCTTGCCGTTTTTTTTTTAATTTGAGCATTACATATCCATTTTTTTTTTGTAAGAGCATTTTACATTTGAGTGTAATTACGAAATATTAATTAATTTACAAACACATCTTGTGACTGCATATTACATTATGAAAGTATTTAACCAAAAAATGTTTACTTACATGACAACGTTATTTTTTTATTTTTTTTCCAAAAAGATTACTACCATATATCTATTTAAAGTATATATATGTATTTTAGTGAGTTGGTTAACAGTGTTGGATTTCTCCCAAGTGGCCCGATTCGAATCCTTTTGGGTGCTTTTTTTTTCTAATAGCTGTTGTGGATTCATGCGATATTAAAAAAAATAAAGAAAATGAAGTGGCAGTGAGATGATGGAATAAACTTAAGGACACTTTTTAAATAATTTAGAAAAACAAAAATTGTGTAAGTAAAGACAAATGGTGATTCTAGAAAAAGAAAAATGTTAGTTCACGAGATTTTTTCATGGCATAGTACCTTAAATTTGAAATTAACACATTTAATAGTTGAATTTTGAAACTCAAATTATAAAAAAAAAAAAAGAGTAGTGGAAATTATTATCTCAAGCTCTCACTGATATTGCATTAACTAGTACATGGTGCCTTTGGCCAAATACATAATTGGGCTGCGACAACAAACCAATTTACTCATTTCTCATATGTTTTCTTTTCTTTTTTCAATTTTTTGGGAATAAATAGCTTTTGTTTGTGATAACAAAAATTATTAACTAGATCTAGATGAGCGTTATAGTATTGAACCTCGCAATAGAATAAAAAAATAGGTTTCTGTAAATTGATACTCCCTCCGTCCCACCCAAGATGGCTCGTATTCCATTTTGGGCTGTCCCACCCAAGATGACCTATTTCCTTTTTAGGAAATAATTAACTCTTCAAAAGTTGTGGGTCCTACCTACTTTTTATCACTTTAACCACTTTATCTCTTCTCCTAAATAACCGTGCCGAAAAGAAATGAGCCGTCTTGGACGGGACGGAGGGAGTACATCTCAACCTCTCGGCATATTTTTGAGCAATAATATCTTGTGTATCATATGAAGATATAATAATAGTTTTACTATTCATTACGGATACAGAATTAACGTGTCAAAAGCTAATGTGGCGAATAGATGAATCAATTTTTAAGCTACCAAATTTGATTGTAATTATAATTACTCGAAAAATACTACTAATGTGTTAGAAAAATACTTTGAAAAGATTTTTCTTATGGGCGACGAAATACGATACGATACAAGGACTAAAATATCGTTAATTTTCAAAATCAAAATCGACTATGTTCAAAATACGTTTATATTTATTTATAATATATTTTATATTTTAGTCCAATAAAGATTTTTCCTTTGTTGAAATTTGAAATATGAAATTGAAAATTTTGGGATTTGGGTGTAAGGCCCAACGGGTAACCGCTTAGCAATGGGTAATACCGATCCATAACCATAACTTGTTGGTCCGGATCCGGTCCGGATCCGATGTTTACTGGGTCGGTTCGGGCCGTAACCAATACTAATTTATTGGTTACGGTCCCGTAAAGCTCGCTTAGTTGACATCCCTATCTCTTGTCATCTCCTCAAAGATCCTCATCCTCTTCATCTTCCTCTTCTTCCTCATCAATCAAATTCATTTCAATCATTCCCTTTTTACCTTTGCCTAAATTACATACAATGTAATTATGTAAGTAAATAAACATATAAAGAGTTATAAATAAAAATATTTTAACTTGAAATTTTAAATCAAAGTTTACCTTTTGAATTTGTGTTATTCTCTCTTCTTACTTTAGTCCTTGATGAAGACGATGTTCCCACAGTTGGCATTTGTGAATCATCTAAATGATCCTCGATTTCTTGATCTAAATCATCATTCACGTGTGCAGTTAGACTTTCAACACTACCACTTTGCTCATTTGGCTCATTCTCATTGCCAACATACCATTCATCATCGGAGGCCAAGTGGTCAACTTCCAAAGAGTCCTTATCTTTTGCACGACTTTTTACTTTTTGGTGTCTTGCTTTCAGCCTTCTATTGTACATGATATAAATAATTGAGCTTGTATGTAGTCAAACAATTCCTTTTCTTTGTGTGCACCTATAAAATTATAAATTAAATATTAAATAGTTATGTAAAATATAGAAATGTAATACCCCGGATATTTAAACACCAATTTTCGAAATTTTAAAGGAATTTATTTACGATGAATCCAATAATGAAAATGAACGTCGATAATTTTCGATTTTGAGTGAATAGAAAATTCTATTAATTTTTCGCATACAATGGATCATAATAACAAACAATTATGTATTTAAATAAATATGGGGTATTAACTAGATAAGTATTACACTAATAGAGAAAAAAATATCTTCTCTAAATTATCTTATTTATTTTCAAAAATTTGGGAAAACAAAAGGGAAAAAGAAAAGAAAAATATGTACACATGGTTAATTTGTGATCAAGTGTGGGATCACATTATGATAGATGAGATATTATTTTGTTTGTATATAGAAGATATTTATTTTATGAGATAAGATAAGATAATGACATTTTAGAGATAAGATATGATAATGACATTTAATTAAAGATAAGATAAGGTAATTAATTATGTTTGACCAAGAGATGAGATTTATCTCTTTTAATGTTTTAATAAAGTGATAATCATCAAGTAAATAATTATTTTGATCATCACAAGTTGATAATATTTTTTCTCACTCATTAAAGTTTTCGAAAATAATGAATGATGGTTAGAAATTTTTCAAATAATTTATTTAATTGCAAAAACTTTAATACTAGATAAATATCATGGAATCAAGGTCAATCTTATCTCCTAAATATCATATGATTTTTGAAATTTAGTGATTAAAAGGACCAAAAATATAGCATGTCACAAAGTTCATGTTTTTAATTTTTTCAAACCATAGATATGTTCTAAAGATAGAAATATACCTCGATTCGAAGACGGATTGAAATTTCAACGGTTGGATCTTGAAAAATTGGAGCATGAAATTTCAAAAAATTTAGTATGTGTAGTGTGTGTGAGGCACAACATTTTGAGAAAAAAAATGCATAGTAATGTGTATATATAGAAATCCACAAATTTTATTTTATTTTTCATTTTCTTTAATGTGGTGATTATTCACCACAAATCTAGAAAATTCTTTAACTTTCTCCATTTTTCATTTTCTTTAAAACATGATGAATAATCATGTTCTAGAAAATTGTAGAATGCACACTTTTCTAGAAATAATACTGATGTTATAAATACATGCTATTAATCCATACCGTTCCGATTTCAAAACTCAATTTCTGATAAAATGTTCTCTTCTTGAATTTCTCTCTTAAAACTCAAATAACATATTATAAACATCAAACTTTGATTGTAAAAACATTTTTGTCATCAAAAATCATTTTAGGTATTCTGTCGAGGATTAGGTTTTATACGGCAAACATATGTAACAAAGAGCAAAACTTTGAAATCAAGACTTTGGGTTCAAAACTTCTTATGAACACATACTTATATTATCATCTCAAAACTCTTGAAATCTAGGTTTTCTTATTCTAGACAAGACCTAAGAATCTTATCTTAGGTTCTATCTCAAATTCTATCGCGAATCTATCGCAAATTCTATCTTCTCGACTCAAAGCTTTAAACAAAAGCTTCTAACTTAAACAACTATTTCTTTAGGATGCAATGTCCTTCTCATAAGCTCTTAATTAGGAGCTAATATCTGCTACAGGAAATGCAGGGTATTACAACATAATGGAACGAAAAATATTTTATAGAAACTCAATTATTTTGTTTTCAGTATACAAATCCAATAGTTTCAGTGTTGAGTTTAAGAAGGGCGAAAGGCAGGTGAAAAAGGCGACATGGATGAATGCAAAACCATGCCTTCTGATATTCAGTTTGAACAGTAAAATTTGTTGCATGTCTGATCGAGATCTTGGTTTCTAAAGTGGACTAATTTAATTGATTGATCCGACTCAAAATATAAAAATAAAGTCCAACCATTCACTTTTCTTTTCTTTTTAGGCCCATCTAATAACAAGTCAACAATTTTTATTTAAACGTACTCAACTGATAAATAAGTCATATGCCAATTTTATTTATAACTAATTCTCAATCAACAATTAAGTTGCAGTTTGTCTCTATATAATCTATACAATTAGAAATATAATTCATAAAATAATATCTTGATTTCATACAAACTTTAGTGAATCTTTTTGTTGAAATTAAAAGAAAATTTTCTCTCTGGATATAAATTGATTTAGAAATAAAATTCAAAATTTTCTCTAATAAATACTTTAAAATTTTGGAATATTACACATATTTAGTAGCTTTATTTCATGCTATACGTGATGGAGTCCACGTGTATCCTTTTAATATTGGATTATCATATTTTAGTGTAATCATGCTTTTTGTGATTCATCATACTAGTACTCAGATATATAAACATCCACAGTCGGCAAATTGTTTGTGTTTAGTAGACAAATTTCAGGTGGGAGAATTTATTTATTATTTAGTTAAGGCTCGAAAGATCTATCAATTAAAACTTAAAAGAAATTAATTTAGAATATGAACGGTTATATGAATATAAGATTGAAAAGAGAGTTATATTATAAATTCTTTTGTATTTTTAATTATTTTAGACAGATTTTTGATGAGTTTTGTACATGGGTGATCCATCTCAATTTAATAAATAAAGAACCTATTAAAATTTGATTAAAAAACAAAAAGAACCGAAATTTGTGATTTGAATCGAGTCGGGCCAGATTGGGCCCTTGGAACATGCCAGGTCAAACATATTTGGGCCTAAAACTTATGGACTGGGCCATTTCTCATAACTGAAGATATATTACCACTGAATATGAGTTCAAATTACATATTGATCCATCCCACAATAAGATAAACTAATCCTACCCGAGTTTTTCTGATAAGCTATTATTTAGATTCAAAATCGATAAAATGCTTCACAAGAACAGCCTGTGACTTGAAAATAGAGCACATAATTTTATAACCAGTTCTTAAATAAAAAAGATTTATCCCAATAGAATTAACATCAAATCTTGATATCGATAACTCATCTATAACCAAGAGCATTATACAGAAAATTCAGATAGCACAACTTAGCAGACAAAAAACTGTCCTTTACAACCTTATCAGCTACAACATCTACACCATCGCTCATACAGAGTGGAAGAGAAGAACCTCATTTTACGAGCAAGCTACACTCGAACGCGCTATCAAACGAGGTCGATAAGAAAAAGAACCCACGAACTGAGGAGATCACGCAGGTCGATAAGAAGATCCTTTCAGTTGGCTAGAATCTATTACTCGAACTTTACATGTATCTTGTGGAATATAGAGTATGTCTATCTGCGCCTGCTTCTAGTCCGAGATGACAAGTTACGCTGTGACATTGAAGAATCTACTCGACTTGAATCAGCTCGATTTGTTTGCTTCCTTTTGTGTCTCCATGCGAGTTGGATTCGCCTAGCTGCGATTCCTCGCCAATAAGGCGATTCATACCTGCATCAAGAAAATCACCAGTTGATTTTATAGAGATGTTAAGAAAATTCAAAGGAGGCAACGACTTGCAACCAAGCTCGAGCTCATCGCTATATCCTTGCAAGTCTACAAGTTCGGATATGCTCATAAGTCACAAGGCTATATATGAACATGTTTGCAAGCAAATGAGCCCAATACTTTAGCTCCAACTCGAAACTGAAGGTCTAGTTTGGTTTTATTCAATGATTGAGTTTCAAGATATTATTAATATTAAGATAAGATGAATTATTAATTAAACTAGTTTGATGAATTATTTGGATGCATATGGCCGAAAACTTTGACTAAATTAAGAAAGAAATAATTTTGAAACTATTTGATAATGATGTTTGATCTTTGAAAATGATATATAATTAAATGATGAAGTATAGGATAAGATAAAATTTTATCTTTTAATACCACTTGGGGACCGAAAATTTATGGGATAATAAAGTGTGTAAATTGTTGACTTTTAATTAAGATATTTTGATTAAAGTATGATTAAAATATCTTATAACTTCTATAAATAGAGACCACACCTCTCTTATATCCATTATAACCGAAAATAAGGGAGAAAAAAATAGAGAGTGTGTTCTTCAAATTTCTCTTCAATCATAGGTAGAAAAACGTTGTCGTTGACGATCGATCCGATTAAAGGTTAGAAATCGTACAACTTTTTTATATATACAAAAATATTAGAAATTCATCCATGAAATATTAAGTTATATGCTTTTGACATGATAATTGAGAAATTTTGTTAAATGTTTAAGTTGTTAATTAAATATGTTTATATGATGTTTATAAGCATGTATTATGAATTTAGTACAAAGTTGAGCATGTTATAAAATTTTCTTATTAAAACCGAAAATATGTGAGAATTATATGTTGATGAGAATGAATTTTAATTGTTGTTTTGAGCATGGATTAATAATAAGTATGTATGATTTAAGTCATCATTTTTGGAAAAATATTGAATATTATGTCATGATAAATTCGAAAATCACAAAGTATGGAATAATGATGTATAAGTTGTGTATGATGGATATTAAGTCATATTATTGATATATGATGATAATAATGTGTTATGTGAAATTATAGGAATTTATGGATAAGTTTTGTAAATAGTTTGAAAAGG
This sequence comes from Salvia rosmarinus, assembly GCA_036937905.1. NCBI lineage: Eukaryota > Viridiplantae > Streptophyta > Magnoliopsida > Lamiales > Lamiaceae > Salvia > Salvia rosmarinus. The sequence continues at coordinate 48,263 of JAODLM010000779.1, forward strand.
ACCGAAAATAAATGAAAAAGGAAAGTTGGAGTTCAAATTTATTTTATTACATGTGATCATATATTTAGGTCCAAAAATATGTTTAAGATATGCTATGAATTTATGGGATTTTTAAAATGAAGTATAATATTTCTATGTTGAAACGTTTTGTTAAGTGACGTAAGATTTCGAAATATAAAATGTTATGCTTAAGTTAGTTTCACATGTGTGTATGTTGAGCATGATTGGTTGTTAATGTGAAAAATTGAGACTTAATGAGAATATGATTATTAATACGTTAGAATTTGAGTATATATATCTATGTAAGTTAATAGTTTTATAAATGAACCTTGAAGAATACATGTTATGACGTTGAAAATGACTTGATAAAAGAGTAAATGTGTGACGACCCGACTTCCCAAGGAAGTACGGATCATACGGATCGTCACTGGTATGACAATGCAACGGATATATATATAACTAATCAATGCAATTAACAAATGAACTACTCATAAACACATGAACTAAAAAGGGATAAGCAATTCAATACCAACTCAAGTCACAGAAGGACTTGCCAAAAGGTTCAATGTTCAAATATAACCCAATCAGGGTGCAATTCAAGGAACGAGGTACGACCTCAAGTTCAATACGGTATGAAAGCAGTTATAATCAAGACATCAAAATAATATCAGAGTTAGGTAGCAATAAACGTGCGGACATGTATATGACGATACATGCCCAAAGTTCTAGAAATCCTTTCTAATAAGCAACAAAACAACTGCCACTCTGCACTACCTCGCACTCATCATCAATCCCTGCTCAATCTGCACATCAAAAATGAGATGCAGGGCTAAGTACAAAAGTACTCAGTGGACTCATTACCGAAAATATTTTCTTTGTCAAAAGTTATTGAACTGTCCACAATAGCACATGAGGATTTTAGTTAAAAGACTCATGCCTATCAAACATTTTATCATTTTCCAAAAGTGTCCGGCCGGACTATTTCATCCACGTTGTTCCATATCTGATCATTCATTCATTCATTCAATCGCGCACTATGGAGGTGTCCACCTACACATAGTCACCGTGACCGATCGAGGTAGCTAACCTTAACACACAATCACACGTGTACACAATCCGAGTTAGTCCTTAACTAAGTCGGATCCGATCGTTACCCTTTTTTAACGTTGGTGGACTAACTCATTCACATACCACATTGGATATACCAATCTCAGATAGGATCACAACAAAATGTAAATATTTGGCAGTCAATAACAGTTCATGGAATAATATTTCATAAAGCCTTTGTAAATCATGATTTGAGATAGATATGCATATCATTTTTGTTTCAAGAGAGCCCACCTGCTAGTCCGAAGCTATAAGTTCTAAGCGGGGCAGTGTATGGTTGTCCTTCCTCGGCAACTACGCACGAATAGGACCTTCATAAGAAAATAACTTTTCTTAGATTCCTTCTATTGGTCGAGGGTCGTTTATAAATTACGACTTAAAGTTTCCAATTAGGGTTTCATTGTGATTTCGTATGATGGTTTTAAGATAAGTTTCTATTATCTTACATTCTCAATTCCCAAACTATATTCCTTCATCTTTCATAGACGAACCTCAACTTATGAGTCATATACTCCGAGTCTAGCCTCGACTCTAACCTTTGTGTTCTTCTAAACGTTATTACGTTATAGATTGTTAATATTCAAGTTATGATTGATATATTAGGATATTCTCAAGCCAATAACTAGACTTAACAATTATAGTTACATTCTAGTAGATTATGCTTGACGGCTTGTCGTATTAACACGACGAATAAAGGGGAGCCTTGACTTATGGTTCAAGTGATCACATACTATCATGTAAGTAAGTACTTAGGAATAGATGAAGTTCTTCAGAAATATTAACTCGACCTTTGAGACATAAGGATCGACATCTTATGTTCGAATCTTTGCTTACACTTTAATTACGACATTGTTTGTTCCTCTTAATTCGTCGGAGATTATATAAGTTGTAAAATCGTTATTCGTTGTCGAGTTGTCTTAACGCTCAATCTAACATCGTATTAGGTTGTCGTTGTTGAGTATTAACGTTGTAACTCGGCTTTTGCTTTTTTTAACTTAGGAACTCACATTTGAATATCCTATTATTAATAGAAAACCCTAATTTGTGTCTAACTTCGATTCTCATTAATTCCTTCTAAAGTTATCGAAATTTGTCAATTTCTTTTGGATTCTCGTACATAAAGTACTATGTTATTTACGTTTGGGGTTTTGTTTGTCGGCACAACATAAACATAACCATTCAACACCATACACGACATAAACTATACTAAAGCATTAGAAAACCCTAATTTCTAACATAATGTAAAACCATTGTGTATGTGTGCATAAGTGTTCCATTCATTCATCACCATCACAACCGTTCATTCTAAGCTTATAGTTTAACTATCATAGCATCATTTACCATTAAAATTAAACTCATACTTAATAATATTGCTACATTTTTGATAATTAACAATAATTAGCATATGTATCCAATAAATTCCAATAAAATCATGATATACTCCTATCATACCATAGAATTTAATTATCAACTCAATACCATCAATAAAAATTTAATCATGAGTTAATAATAACTATTAATTGTGGTATTATTATTTATTGAACATTGGTGTTCAATAAATTCCACAAAAATCATATCATGCTTATATCATATACTAAACATGGAATATCATTTCATATCATGCATTAAAATTAACACACATGCTTATTAGTACATATATAGTTTCGGTAATTTCACTATATACACATATATATTCAATAATTTCCATTCACTTCACAATATGTTTATAATATGCAATAAACATGTAATATTAACTTTAAACCTAAACTAAATTTTATAATATGAACTAAATACTTGGAATTCTTTTTGTCCTCACACATATATTACATATGTGTTCAATAAATTCCCAACAATGCATAATAAGTTCATATTATTTCTAAACATCATATATTATATTATTTTCAACAAATAAAAATCAAATAAATCTTAGAATATTTATACATAGTTTCGGCATTTTCATAAAAATAGGAGTAGTGTAGTAACCCAGAATTTTTATAGCCTTAATTAGAATCCAATTAAGTCCTAATTAGGGGCTTAAAGGCATTTCACCCCTAAAATTTATAAAGAAGTACTTGATAATTAGAAAGTGATAGGAATTCGATTAATTTCTAATCGAATGAGTAGAAGTTAGAAGAAGCGAATATTATTTAGAAATGAGTTTTATTATGATTGAATGTGAGATATATGATTATTATTGTGTATGTTTGAATGAAATTTCATTTAATAGAAAATGTTTGAAAGAAATTGTATTAATTATTGTTTATGTGAGATTGATTTACAAAATGAGATAAAATAGTGTTTAAGCTATTAAAGGGCTTAAATAAATTTATTTTATTTATATCTTGTGATAAAGAAATTATTCTTTACAATTTTCAAAATTTATAAATAAATGGAATATTTATTTGATTATTTGAATATGAAAGCATTAAAGCTATATTTATATGATTTGCAAGCCAATAATGGATTTAATTGTTTTGGATCTTTATATTAATGAGAAAATTGAGTTTTTACTACTAAAGAATATTAATTACCATGTTAGCAAATTTTAATAAATAATTGTATAATTTTTGAGAATTATGAAAAAGGAAAAGAAAATGAATGAAAATTTAATAAGCTACATATGTGGGAATTCTCTAGAATCATTTACATTTTTAAAACCATCTTCCATCCTCATTTTTCTCCATATTCACGGCACCTTCACACAAGCACACACAAATTTTATTTTCACTTTTAATTTATGTTTTAAGGATATAATTAATGGAAAATCACTCCAAGGAAGGTAAATATATTGTTTAATCCAAGTTTTTGTGATTTTAATTGATGAACATGATGTTCTTATGTATTGGGGTTTTTGAAAATTTCATGTGTGAAATTAAGGTGATTTATTTAATTTTTGTTATGTTTATTGATTTAATTATGATTATGATGCTTAAATAACATATTCTATGGTTTCAATTCTTTAAATTCACGAAGTTGATGAATTAAAGTAGCATCATGAACCCTAATTTTTCTATGTGAATTATGTGTTATGATTTGATTAAATTGAGTTTAGATATGTGTAATTAAGTAAGAATAAACATGATTTGATAAAAGAAATTGAAAGTATACATGATTCCATAATTTTCGAAAATGGGGAGGTTGGATGATCTATGAGTTGTTGATTTTATTTGATATATTTGATATGATTTTTGAGATCTAGAGTATAAATAATGCTTAAGTAGAATTTATGGGATTTTATGGACATGAAATGTAAAAGTTGAAAAATTAAAGTTTAGTGCTAATATGATAGATTTATATGATAAGTGTGATTAAGATTAAAAGTGACTATGGATTGATGATTATTGATAATGGATAAGTGTATATATGAGTTGTTTGGTATTAAATGGATTTTAGTTTGTAAAGTTCATGTAATTACCTATATATATGGTTGAAGAGCATAACATGATTATGGTGTAAATTGATTAATTTGAACTTGTTTTAGGTTGTTAAATATGTATTGAGACATATGGTGATGATTGGTGGAGTTTGGGATAAGTTTGGTTGATTTGGTATTGAAATGGCAACTCATTTTATAAACGTCACTCTGCAGAAATTTTGTTAGAATTAGTTTATTAATAAGATGTTTTGATAATAGTTGAGCATACATAGAAGCTCGTTGATGTTAGATGACGTCTCACGTGTTTTTAATGTCGGACATAAGCTACGTCTTAAGGGGTCGTTGGGTTTTTGGTTAAGATTGGATAGTTTAAGCTTGTTGTCGGGTTTTCATGCTCGTTTAGTCATATGAGACTTCGTTAAGTCTTGTTTGGTGTTTAAAATTAGAAGATGCAATGACCCGTATGTATAGACCATAGTGTCTTGATATCGAGAATATAGTCGTAGTGACGGCTAAGATAAGTTATGTTCTTGTTTGGTTCTTGATAGGCTTGTGTGCCGTTCTTGTTGGATTTATATACTGAAAGCAGTTTTGGTTGAGCTTGTATACAATGTTTCCTGTTACCACTATTACAATCTCCTATCTGAATTGTTTACTTGATTGCATATGTATGTCCCTTTATCTCATATATAAGTTAGATCATACAGTGTGTTGTAGATCACAGAAGTCTGTATGATTGGTCAAGCTTAATGAGATATAAAAAATATCACAGCTGAGACAACTTGAGGACGAGTTGTCGGTATAGGTTGTGGTGTAGATAAGAAGTGACTTGACTTGGTTGCTTGTCTATGCTTGTACGTATCTGACGTATTGATGGATCACAGTGAGATGAGTTCTTCTATATGACCGTCGTGAAGAACCTAGATCTCGGAGACTTATGTTGATCTAAACCTCGATAAGGTATTAGGTGAGTATGAGTTCTCGACCATCACTTTGACTTGCTATGGGTAAGGGTTACATGAGATAACCCAGATTCTCTGCATCTTGGGTGGTGGCAGTGCTTGTATGTCATGCTAGTTACCCGTGTCGAGTCACCTTATCCGTTTAGGATGATGACGTCCCCTTAAGGAGCTCAAAAGGTTTATTGTACTAAACCCTGCAGGTTGAGTTATCTCAAGTATAATAATAAGGTTGAGTGGTACTACTTAAAGAATTAAAGATATTAATTATTTTAAGTAGTCAGAACGTTGTAAATAATTAATGGACGTACGATATCTTAAATACGAGGATTCGTAAAGTCTAAGTGCAAGCCCGACTCACCTTCGGAATAAAGGGGTAAGTCAGCATTTATTCTCTAGTGGCATGAATAAATGTTTATGAATTAATTTATATTCTGGGCTGAACATAAGATAATTAATTTATTTGAGGCCCATCTTTATTCCTTGCATTTGATCCCTGGGCTGGCCCATCCAGGCCTGTTGCTTAGAAGAATTTCGTCCCCCTCCATGTAGAGTCTTACTGGGACTCTAACTTGATCCTCTCTATCCTAAAGGATATTATTATATTTATTAGATATGCATAGATCCTGTAAAGATAGGATTTAGGAGTGCATTATAAATATAAGGTGAGAGAGAAAATCAAGGCTAATCCTTAACCATATTTTCGAGAATTACTATTTGGATATAGTGAGAATTTTCGAAAACTGTGTGAGGAAGTAGAGACGATTTTCTATAGCATTCTCCATAGATTGTCCTCACTCGACATTGGAGTTTAGGCAAACGGGATACAGTCCAGAAGATCAAAGCACGAGTCTTGATCTATTCATCCCCGACATATTCGCAGGTAAACACGAGAAAACTCCTACGTGTTGCAATTAATTATATAGATGCATGCTAGGTATATAATCAATGTATAGTGAATTAAACATCCAAGATAGATCATCGGGAGGGTTAAAATCATTTCCTACAATTGGTATCGAGCACAGGATCGATATCTTGGCTCATTGGATTAATTCACGTTTGATTATAACGTGCGCAATTAATTAATTGTGAATCTGTCGTTCATCGTGACTCGTTTTAGTTTTTTCGGATTTTGTTTTTCACCACGAGAAAATCCGTAGTTAGATTAGATTTTTTCTTGTAAATCTTATACGTAAAGAAGAACAAAGACAAAAGCACGAAGAACCGAGGCGGCGAGTACATCGGAAGCGGTCGCACGGCGGCGGCGACGGGCGATGCACGCTCGGCGTGCAGCACGTCTTCGCGAACACGCGCGCGATAGCATGCGGCGACGGGCGGGAGCATCGGGCGTGCACCGACGACTTCGGCAGCCGGGCATGCGGGGCATGCGTTTCGTGCGCAGATGCCTCGGCATCGCTCGGCGCCGAGTGTCTTGCGATCGCGAAACTTCGGCGAGCGGCGGCGCGATTTATCGCACGAAACCTCGGCGTCCATCGGCGGCGTGCGAGTGCGCACGAGTGCCTCGGCGAGCCGCGCGCAGCGCCTCGGCGGGTAGCACACAGACGACTCGAAAACGCTCGGCGGCCTCGCGCACGGAAACCTCGAGCCTTTGGGCGGCGCTGGCCACGATTCTCGCGGATGCCCGGTGCTCGGCAAGACGCGAAGGCGCGCAGCACACCTCAGCAGCGCACGTAGATGTGCATCGGCAGCGCCTGGACGGTCTCGGAAGATCGCTCCCGGTAGCTCTCGACCGACAGCGCGCGAGTCGCGCACGTTTTTCTCGGCGAACTCAGCGTGGGTTTCTCGGCAGGGCTCAGACGCTGCGCGCTGGAGGTGTCGCACTGTGCGGCTACTCGCACGGCTAGCCCTCGGCTGTAGCGGCGCAAGGTTGTGCGACGGTGTGCTGCTGGGCGCGCGCATGGGCTGTGCCCTAGCACGCTGACCAGCCCGACCACTTGGGCCGACCCGTCCCAACTTCATCCCGAACCCGTTTTCCGGCCCGATTCTAGATTTTGACCCGGTTCGGCCCGATCTAATGATCCGGCCCGTTTTGATTTTTCAGCCCAAATCTAATTTTGTGAATCCGGTCCGTGCCCGTGCGCGAGGCCCGTTTTGAAGTTCAAGATCATGCTTTGCAAATTTATGTAATAAATTAGGCGAAAATCTGAGGATCCACGAGTGGGCGCGATGAGCGATTTTATTTTATTTTTTTTTCGTTCAAAGCATGTCGTGGATGTATAAATTATGCAGAAGCATGATATGTATGTTTAGTTACGTAGATAAACATGTTATATGTTTTCGTGATTGGATGCGCATAGTAAGCATGCTAGGTTTATCGCGTTTTTCAAGCATATTTTAGAATTCTGCGAGCATGTTTTACATGTTGAGTTCTATAGAAAAGCATGCTAAGATTATGTGATCTGCATGGACAAACCTTTTGGAACAAAATACTAAGCAAGTAACCCGACATATTAATTTTTAAATTAAAATGTCAAGACCTCCACTTTTTGATCTCTAAACAAAGTCATACGCGCTGTGAGTAAACGTCCACAAGCGTGGCTTGCTTCACTTGTTTGTCATAAGTTTGTTGGATGAGATTTCTAAATAAAACATTTTAATCTATTGAGAAGTGAGAGTTTCATGTATAGCGATCCACACGCGTGGCTTGCATATCGATTTTCATAAGTTCTCTAGAGATAGATTTAAAATGAGATAACAAAAGAATTTGGATTGGGCGGTATGGTCTAGTGAGTATGCCAATTCTAAGAATTCATTTCTCACATTAAAATTGTGGTCATTGCTTAGACATCACCTCAAGTACAACTTCCGTGAAGTCCTTCTTGTGATAGTGATGTGGTCAGTAAGGTCCAATCATTAATTTCATTGTCATAAGGATAAGTTGACATGGATTGAAATTAAGCGACTAAAAGCTATATTTTAGTCTGGTCAAGGCGTTCATGTGTAAATGTCCACACGCGAGGCTTGCATGTGGGATTCCTTGGCGATTAGAGGTTTCAATTAATATTGTTTTATCAAAGGTTACAATATTATTGCTACGAATTATGTGCGATCGTATGCTTATGTGTTTGCATTACTTTTCATATATGTCTCTTACAGATTATCAATATGCTACTTTAAAATCCTCTATCCGGTCCAAATTTTATCGAGTGGAAATGAAACATGGAATATGTTCTTATCATTGAAGAACATGTTTGTTCTCACTACTCCCAAACCCGATGCCCTTATCGACGCATCGACTAATGAGCGAGAGTCAGCGGACTTTGGCATAAGTCAAACTATATGGCCAAGTGCTATATGATGACTACGATGTCCAAAGGCTTGCAATGACATCGATCGATGGTAGACGCGATCAAATATGGTCAAGTCTCGAGTAAGTTTGGACGATCGGATCGGACGATCCGGTTCCACACAATGAGAGAAATCTTGGCGTGTAAGATGGAAGAAGGAAGTTCGGTCCATGAACATGTCTCCCACATGACTCATCTCATGGATAGTCTTGATCAGTTGGGAGGAAGTATTGACGGCGAAGCCAAGGTCGATATCATCCTCAACACACTGCCCAAGTCTTTTGAGAATTTTTGCGTGAATCGATCATGAGCAAGACCGAATATACACTTAGTCGGTTGTTTAATGATCTCGTGGCATGGAAAGAGTCATGGGAAAAGGAGCACATGCCCTTGCTAGCACATCTAGGGGCCTAAATTTTCCGTTGAAAATGGAAGAAGAAAAAGGGACACCAAAGGTGGTAGAGGCAAAGGAAGCAGTGGGAGCAAGAACATATGCGCCAGGAGGCAAAAAGCGAAGGAGAGGCAAGTGCTTCAAGTGCGGCAAGGCGGGCATTGGAAGGCCAAGTGCCCTATGCTCAAGGCTCAAGTACGCCATATGCTTTAATGTGAAACATGTTTAGCGACTTGTTCTACTCATTCATGGGTAGTAGATACAGTGTGATTGATCATGTTTGTTACACTGCGGGGTTCCTGCGGATAAAGGAGGTGTGATGGCGAGATAACGATCTCCATGGGCAGCGAAAGTCAAGGCCGTTGCGGTCGGAGATGTTGCTTTATGTTTTGATAGAACTGTTTTAGTATTGAAGGCGTTTTATATGTGCGGAGTTTGATGAACCTTATTCCGTTTCAAACTATTTATTCATGGATATTCGTTATTTTTATAGTGGTGTTTCTATCATAAGAAATGACGAAGTTATCGTGGTGGCACTTTATATAATTAAGCTTTATACTATTTACGCCAAACATAATACCTTTAACTATGTTGCATCTACATCAAACCTTAAGAAGAAAGTTTTCTTAGAAGATGACACCACATTTCTCGACATCTAAGATTAGGTCATATCGATCTAAATAGGATCAAAGGCGGCTAAGAATGGGCGTTGGGTGATCTCACGTTACTCCATTCGATCTGCGAATCTATATAGAAGGAAACATGTCGACGAGACCCTTCAAAGCGAAGGGTTATAGAGCCAAAGAAGTGTTGGAGCTAGTCCATTCGACACTGTGGACCTATGTCCACACAAGCTCGTGGAGGATACAAGTATTTTGTCACTTTCATTACGATTACTCAGAGTGCGGATACATATACCGCTTCGCAAGTCGAATGCTTTGAGAAATTCAAAGAATTTAAGGCGAAAGTGGAGCGAAGCTTGGTAAAATGTCAAGTCATCATGATCGATCGCGGTGGTGAATACCTCGATGCGAGTTTATATACGATTTGGTGCGGTGTAGGATTACCTCCCACTCACTACAGGGCACACAACAACAAAATGGTGTATCGGAGGCGAAGAAATAAGACTCTCTTAGAAATGGTTAGATCAATGATGAGTTATGCAACATTGCCTATTTTGTTACGGGGTATGCCTTAGAAGCAATGACATAGTTGCTAAATCTAGTACCATCAAGTCGATCGAAAAGACCCTTTCGAGTTGTGGTTTGGGCGCAAGCCTGGTTTAAACCGATTTCGATGAGACCTTTTCACTGTGCAATGCTCAAGTCCATCGAATTCTTACGGCCATAGCAGCCCACTTAAACCTTGAGGTTTGGCAAATGGATGTGAAAACCGCTTTTACGAGCAGTTTACCTTGAAGAAGGTAGAGACATCTATATCACGAACAGGAGATTATGTGGTGAAGGGTGAAGAGCATCTAGTATGGAAGCTTAAAGTCCATTTATGGACTCAAGCAAGCTTCACGATCCTAGAACTTACGCTTTGACGAGGTGGTAAAGTCCTATGGATTTACCGGTTGCTAGCGAAAGTTGTGTGTCGTTTAGATGTCGGCGATGATGTGGTATTTCTTGCACTTTACGTAGATGACATCATTCTACTTGACAACAATGTGAAGTTGTTATCGGGGCGTAAAGAGTTGGTTATCCGATCGGTTTCAAATGAAAGACTTAGGAGATGCGCGTACATTCTTGGGATCAAGGTTTCACGAGATCGCAAGAGGAAAATGTTGAGCTTATCTCGGGCGTCTTACATTGATCTTGTGATTACTCGTTTTAGTATGCGGACCGCCAAGAAAGGATTGCTACCTTTCGGACATGGCGTTCCTTTATCTAAAGCGATCACCTATATTTGCAAAGGAGATAGAGGAAATGAGACAAGTTCATACGCTTCCGCCGTAGGAAGTCTCATGTGCGCAATGCTATGTCACGAGACCCGATATCGCTAGCGGTAGGCATAGTAGCGGATGTCGCCTAACCTGGACAAGCTCATTGGACTACGGTAAGCATATACTCGAGTACACGAAAGGACTCGAGATTATAGGTTGGTTTACCATGCGAGATAGTCTAATGCCTTTGGGTTATTCGGACTCGGTTCCAAGTCGACCGTGATGAGAAGAAGTCTACCTCGGGCTATGTGTTTACCTTGGGAGGAGGCCGTGATGCAGCGGAGTGCAAAGCGGCGATGCATTGCGGACTCCACCATTGAAGCCGAATATGTAGCGGCTTGGAGGCGCTAAAGAGGCTGTATGGTTCAAGAACTACCTCATGGATCTAGATGTGGTACTGGTTTGTCCAAGAGTATCATAGTTTCTTGTGATAACTTTCGGTGCGATGTAAAACTCGAATGAACCACGGACCCACAAGGCAACGAAACACATAGAGAGAAAGTACCATGTCATACGAGAAATCGTTAGGCGAGGGGATGTCTGATTGAGAAGATTGGTGCGTGGATAACCTGGCTGATCCATTCACGAAGTGCTGCCATAAAAGTCTACGAAGAGCATATTCGAGGACTTGGATTGCGTAATATGGCACCCACTTAGAAAGGAAACTTTTGTATAAGTGGGAGAAGCAAAGTGATGGTGTTGTTTGTAATAGCTAGTAGAGACATATTGTATAGTAAAAGTTTGCTTTAGTATAAGTGGGAGATTGTTGGATTTGTATACTGAAGCAGTTTTGGTTGAGCTTGTATACAATGTTTCCTGTTACCACTATTACAATCTCCTATCTGAATTGTTTACTTGATTGCATATGTATGTCCCTTTATCTCATATATAAGTTAGATCATACAGTGTGTTGTAGATCACAAAAGTCTGTATGATTGGTCAAGCTTAATGAGATATAAAAAGTATCACAGCTGAGACAACATGAGGACGAGTTGTCGGTATAGGCTGCGGTGTAGATAAGAGGAGACTTGACTTGGTTGCTTGTCATCTTTGATGCGTCTCGATGTATTGATGGATCACGGTGAGATGAGTTCTTCTATCGGCCGTCGTGAAGAACCTAGATCTCGAAGACTTCGTTGATCTAAACCTCGATAAGGTATTAGGTGAGTATGAGTTCTTGATCATCACTTTGACTTGCTATGGGTGAGGTTACATGAGATAACCCAAGATTCTCTGCATCTTGGGTGGTGGCGGTCTTGTATGTCATGCTAGTTACACGTAATGAGTCACCGTATCCGTTTAGGATGATGGCGTCCTTAAGGAGCTCAAAGGTTTATTGTACTAAACCTGCGGTTGAGTTATCTCAGTACAATAATAAGGTTGAGTGGTACTACTTAAGGAATTAAAGATATTAATTATTTTAAGCGATCGAGCAGCGTAAATAATTAATGGACGTCTGATATCTTAAATACGGGGATTCGTAAAGTCTAAGTGCAAGCCGACTCACATTCGGAAATAAAGGGTAAATCGACATTTATTCTCTAGTGGCATGAATAAATGTTTATGAATTAATTTATGTTCGGGTGAACATAAGATAATTAATTTATTTGAGACCCATCTTTATTCCTTGCATTTGATCCACAGGTTTGGCCCATCCGACTGTTGCTTAGAAAATTTAGTCCCTCCATGTAGAGTCCCTCTGGGACTCTAACTTGATCCTCTCTATCCTAAAGGATATTATTATATTTATTAGATATGCATAGATCTTGTAAAGATAGGATTTAGGAGTGCATTATAAATATAAGTTGAGAGAGAAAATCAAGGCTAATCCTTAACCATATTTTCGAGAATTACTATTTGGATATGGTGAGAATTTTTGAAAACGTGTGAGGAAGTAGAGGCGATTTTCTATAGCATTCTCCATAGATTGTCCTCACTCGACATTGGAGTTTAAGCAAACGGGATACGATCCGGAAGATCAAAGCACGAGTCTTGATCTATTCATCCTCGACAGATTCGCGGTAAACACGAGAAAACTCCTCGTGTTGCAATTAATTATATAGGTGCATGCTAGGCGTATAATCAATGTATGGTGAATTAAACATCCAAGATAGATACTCGGGAGAGGGTTAAAATCAGATTTCCCTACAGTTCTATGTGGATTGATGGATCAAATGGGAAGAAGAAAGAAGTAGAAGACGTAAGGTAGAGTCCCGAGTGACTGTCGCCAGGTGGGTATAAACATATTTTCTATAACGATATGCTTATGCTTTTATATACTTTCAAATGATATGATATGCTTTTGCATAGAAGATAATATGATATGATATGCATTTATTTGCAAAGTTTCAAAGTTGATTGACATGCCAAAGTTTTGAGCATGAGCATAAGCATAATGCACTACCTATCCACGAGAAAGAAAGAAAGAAAGAAATGGTGGCGTCGGGTATGACCGTAGTTGGTAACCTTCGGACCAACTCGGGTATGTGATATTAAGGTGTTTGAGAGGAGGCCTCTTCTCAACACGAGACATAATCGTGGATATGGGAAGGAAAGAAAGTTGCATGCAGTCATGAAACATGCATATGCATATGATATAATGATATGAGCATGTATGAGAAAGTTCGAGAAGTCTTATGCAGGTAATTTCAATAAAACCCTCCATAAGTTTATTGATATGGCAAGTCAAGTATATAGCCCTAAGGGCAAAGTTTATTTTATGTTTTATAGCGTATACCCACTAAGTGCATTTTGTACTCACGCCCTGCATATGTTTCTAAATATGCAGGTTGAGCTCGAGAGGATGCTGGAATCGAATGTTGTGCAAAGGAGCTTCTATAAATGTTAAATCATGTTGAGGTTGTTCAATTGTTATGGTCATGTTTTATTGCCCAGAGATTTATATCTTCATACATAATTCTCAGCCACACTTTCCGTTGCCGAACTTTGGCCTTTATCTGCTTTTATGTTTTGAAATACCTATGTGATCAAGGATTTACAAGAAGGTTAAGAAATGTTATTATTGAAACTAATAAGATGTCATTGAATCATTGACAATCCATACTTTATAACGTTGAAAAATCCTTATTGTTGACAAAGCATACTTGGAAACCTATATTCTTTGTTGGTTATTCCGTTGTGATATCCGTCCTCAACCGTTGTTTTCTTTGTTCGATTCTTCATTGTAGTTTGTAAACCTAGAATTATCCCTTGTCCAACTCCATTTTACCTCTTTGGACCATAAGCGGTTGATTCATTTGTGATGAAAGTTCGTATCCTATCTTCTTTTGAGATATATTTGATCACCATTGTCGTCTTTGATTATCAGAATTTCTTTCTTAACCCCAAGTCACGGCCTAATTAACTGATTAAGTAGTTGGGCTGTGACAAGTAGTGTCTCAAAAATTTCAAGATTAATATATGATGTTCATATCATATATTAAACACTATATCTCAATAAATAAAATCAAACAATGACTTAAAAATACTTAAATAAATTACGCAATTTGTGAAAAATAGGAGTAGTGTTTCAAAATTTCACGATTAATATATGATGTTCATATCATATATTAAACACTATATCTCAACTATTTCTCAACAAATAAAATCAAACAAATACAAGAAAAATTCGAAAATATTAGAAAATTATCAAATTTATTCTACATGCTCCTAATACATCAACAAGCAACAATATCAAATAATATTCACAAAGCATGCTTTATCTCATATAAAAAGAAATCATAACTAAATCGAAAAAATACAAACATGTTCCAAAAATTCCCAAATTTTAAACACAACCTAGAACATATGTCTAAGCATATTTCATTCATGGCTTGAGAGCATTTGGTGGCTCAAAAGCCACGAAATTGAAATGGTTCGAAACTAGGGTTTCAAACTAAAAAAAATTCTAAAAAAAATACTACATTTCTATGGTCTAAGAAACTTATTTTGAGAGTTGAAATGGGTTGTGAAGGAGGATTCAAGCTTAGAACATGAAGAACAAAAGAGAGAAATTTGAATTAGAGAGAGAAAATGGGTTCCAAAGTGAAGGGCTGCATATGGACGAAATGGCTACTGTCTTGGCAGCCTAAAGAGCTGTTGTAAGCTCATTTGGGCTTTCCTTGGTGGTGGTTGGGAGAAGGAATGGTCAAATTACCCGATTTGACATGTTAATACCGACTCTTTAAGTTTTATCGCGCTTTCGATTGATTTCTCGGAACCTTAAGGTTTTATTTTCTTAAATAGCCTTAAAAAGACTTATTTCATAGTTTATAATAATTTCATGAAGTTCGGATGACATTCGGTAAATCAATTCCGAGTTATCGCGGAAAAACAGCGTCCGACGATTAAATTATGCTCGTTCGAAATTCTATTGAATTCTTGAGCTTTCATAATTAATTTGAGTCTTATAAATCATATTTTATTGATTTAGACCCTTGGTTTGAGGTTCGGTTCGTTCGGAACAGTTAAGGGATTTCCCGATATATTTTCTCGACGTCGGTTAAGTTCTTCAGGAATTTCTTTCAGAAATTGATCCTTATAATTTCTAAATTCATAATAATATATTTCTTCATGATTTTGATTGTTATCACTAATTATCATGGTTAGCACGGACTAGAATTTGATCCGGCTCGTGAATAGTACTTTTGAGACTGACCGGGCAAGCATGCCCGAAAATTCTCATTCTTTGGCTTCTCACATGTTTTCACGAGAGGATTCTTGAAATAAAATACTTTTGTTGATATTCATTCTCGATCTTTCATTCTATGTTCAGGCTATTCAGAAAACCCTAATCCGGTAGGACTAGTCACTAGTTTTTTATTTCTCTAGTTTTCGACCTCCGAATCGATTCTAATTCGTTTCGTTGGTTACCTTAAACATAATTAAGGTCTAAGCACCATAAATAATTGGTTGAAGCATCACTAATAAAAGTTTTAAATTTTTCGGGTTATTACAAAATGTATGAAATATGTTAGTACGTGAGTAGAGTTATGTTATTTCCCTAGCTAAATGTAAGTTTCTCTGATAGAACGAATAAGACGTGTAAAGTGAGAAATGAAGCAAGGAAATATTACTAATAAACTAGAGTTGTTGGAATTTCGTATTGAAAAAAATGCGTTAGTGCGCAACGAAGTTAGTTATGAAATTAAGGTTCGTAAGTTACGCGAAATGATGTGAACTGAAAAAAGAATGTAAGGATGAAATATCATCTCTCTTCGAGACGCGACGAATCTAATCAACGTAAAATAGTTGTTAAGTGTGATAAAATGATCCTTTGATGTTAATAGAGTTGATGTTTGTAAGTCCATTGTTGCGAATCAATGATTTTCGGAAAAGCGTAGTGATGTACTAAATCTCGTTTCTTACGTTAATAAGGTTCGGCTCAGAGGTGAAAGGAAACGACAAGAGATCACTAGTACTATAAGAACAATAAGTTCTTAAGTTGGGCTTTCTTGTCTAAACAAAATGTGGGCTTTCTTATTTAAAGAAAAAGGGCTTTCTTGGAAAATGGAATTTTACGAAAATATTTACTGTTATTACTTTACTGCTTTTCTTATACTGCAAATGTTTAAATACGATATTTTCTGCCAAAATATTTTATGTTTTGTATATATCCATTCGGGTTGGCGGGACAACGGGAGATTACAATTCGGATCTCTTGGTGAGATGCTAGTTAGGATTGTGTACACTTAGCCTCCGAACCGTTAGGTAGTCGATCGTGCATCCGGGTGAAGGAGGCCTTCCTCCGCGCGCGTTCCATAGCCGACTTAGAATATCGTTGTAAGAAAAGCGTCGGCGAGGCAATGTTGCGAAAATGATGAAAATATTTAGTAAGCACAAGGTCTTTCAAATAAAACCGCGTATGTCTTTGTGATGGTGGCGATCTGATATTTTGTGAATGAAATGTAAAATATTTTTGGCATGTGTCCATTGAGTACTTTGTACTCAGCCCTGCATGTTTGTTTTTAAATGTGCAGGTTGAGCTTGTGATGGAACAGAGCGGAGTTGAGCGGAATCTTTTTTGTCAACGTAGTATGAAACATCTTTTGGTTCGCCTTGAGAATGCATCTTCATATGCATGTCTCACACGTTTATTCTGCTGCAAATTCTTGAAACTCTTTTAAACTCTATAACTATGTTAAGTTCTTGAATATCTTGGTAGAAACTTTGTAAGAGCCACTATTTTGTCAGAACTTTCGAAACAATCCTTTATATAAATTATTTCCTTCTATCCTTAATCTCGTTTATGCTCCTGCAACATCTATGCTTCCTTACCAATGAAATGAGTTAAAAACCTTATTCTTTTATATTTACTTAATCCAACCCCAAGTCATGGCCCGATAAAGCAGTCATTCGGGATTAGCCGAATCGAGATATGACAAGAAATTGATTAAATAATAGTAATATATATTAAAAAAATATATCTGATTGAACATACTCCAATTACGCTCACAAGCTGAAGATGAACATGTCAAACTCAATACTTTCACAGCAAACCTTTGAACCTCTGGGGTTGCTCCATATTGAATCCACCAATCAACTTTTGTGAATAAAAAATAAAATTAATTAGTATGTAAACATTAAACAACAAATAATTAAAAATTGTTATTACTTAGTAACTTACATCTTGTTTTATAACTCTCTAACGCTGTTTGTAGCCCAAAAAGCCCATGTTTTGTTCTAAATGCATCTAATTGAAGATCAACTTGTAACCAGTCTTCTTGTGGAATCAGTTTTTATATGCAAAACATCAAACCCTTCTTCATTTCATGATGACCGGAGAAATCCGGAGAATACTGGTATCGAGGATTTAGAAAGTGAGATGTAAATCACAATATAACTAATTTTCCCACTTTGCTATGCTATCCCAAATGTTTGCAATATTCTCCTTGGCTGTATCGATGACACCATATATAAACCGCATTGCAGGCATTTGCTCACCATCCACTATTCTCAACACTTTCACTAATGGTCTTATAGTATTCAAAGCATACGTAACACTACGCCAAAATCGTGGATCATTTAAAATTATCTTTTTCACCGCTTTTGTTTGCCCAAGTACTATTTGCCTATTTTGCAGAGGTGAACATAGCTTCTAAAGGTTGTCTCGACTCAATCAAACTCTCCAAAGTCAAAAAAGCTATAGCAAATCTAGTGACCGCAAGTCGTATGAGCTCTCTCTTTGTAAATTTTCTCATCAGTGTCAACACAAATCCATGATTGTATATAAAATTGTTTACTTTCCTTACCTTCAACAATGCATTATTGTGTTGTGGCAGCTCTCCAAGCTTCTCAAGCATCAAATCAATACAATGAGCTACACATGGTGTCTAATATAGACTCTTTCTCTTCTCTATCAAAAGTTTTCCAACAGCCTTGTAGTTGCTAGCATTATCAGTAACAACTTGCACCACTATTTCCTCTCCAATTTCCTCCAAAATAAATATCGTCAAGAAGCTTAAATATATAGCATTTGGGCATCTTTGACAACGTCTGAACCATCAATTGACTTGAGAAAAACAGTCCCGTAGGGATTGTTAACCAAGATATTGACAAGCTTCTCCCTCTCATGTCTCTCCATCCATCGGATAAGATTGAGACACTCGTTTGCATCCAAGTTTTTTTTATTTCTTCAACACAAACCGTGGTTGTCTTTACTTCTTCATTCAAAACCCATGTACTGAACTCATGCTGGGAAGGAACCCTCAAACCTTTCCCATATAAAGCAATGGACCTGCACATGCTCGCAAATGAAGGGGACTTAATGCAGTTGAAAGAAATCCCATTTTCAAAGAAAAATCTTTCTATGTCCAATGCCACTTGTCTTCTTACTTCTTTTGCATGTTGAGATATAACTTGTGGCTGATTTGTAGCTTGAGTCGAACGAACCTCATCAACTTCATCATCCTCATGTACAAGAAATTTATCCATCGGTTCTCTTATGCTTCTTGTGTCAATTTCATGAGAAAGGTTCGATCCATGAGCACTACCGCCTCCATAGTATGCTCCAGCATCAACAATTTCATCAAATTGTTCTTGTCGTTTTTCCTTTGTCACTCTCCTCTTCTGAAGGTAGTCAGATATTTCTTGTTTTACCTCAATTGACACTTTTGGACATGCTTTAATTTGTTGATGGCAAAAATTACACCCAAATACTTGTATCCTTTAGATGGATTTGGAATTTCTATCCCATATTTCCAAAGTGGATCTTTTCTCGAACCTTAATTTATAAAATTATTGAACTAAATTTAACTAAACAATATGAGCAAACTAACAAGTAACAGACACTGTCATTGTTTTTATTGAAAACCACGGAAACGAAGATGAACAATCAAAACAGAAGCTACAAGTTTTATTTGCAGCTATTACATGAAGCTATTATTTTTATTGGAAGAACTATTATGTTCACATGAAGCTATTAGCCTATTACAGGAAGCTATTATGTTCACACATTGTCATACATACACGACTCACACAGACACAACTCTCACATACACGACTCACACATACCGGCTAATATAATAATATTTTCACTTTTCAGATACAGAACAACTTGAACTCACACAGACACATGCGCACACACATGACTCACACACACACACACACACACACACGACTCACACAGAAACAGAACAACACTGAAAAAATACAGAAACATAACAACTTTTGAAAAATAAAAAACTTACTTGACATGCGGCGACGAGTGGCGACGGCGCTGCGCAGTGCTGCGAGGAGAGGCGTGGTGTTACGAAGAGGAGATGCGCTGTGTTAGAGGTTTGAATTTCTTCAACTTCTTCTTCTTCTTCTTCTTCTTCTTCTTCTTCTTTTCTTAATTTTTTTTATCAACGTCATATTAGGGTTGAGCTCCTCCAATTTTTGCCTAATTTCGTGAGGGCTCCTCCAATTTGGGCTCAAAACCAAAATTGGAGTCCAATTTTAAGATATCGTGCCTCAATTCTGCCTCAGTAAAAATTCGTCTCCTCCGCGTACCGAGGCATACCGATGCGGTCAGTGAGGCTTGCGTGTGGACTTTCCAAATGGAGGCGGTCACTCCAGGGCGATTTTTGGCCGTCTCGATTTGAGGAGCACCTCGAGGCGTGACGCCTCAGATGATTTTCGCAACACTGGATATTGCTCATGCAGTGGGAGTAATGAGCTGGTTCATGAGTGATCCAGGCAAATAACATTGGAAACCAGTCAAGTTGATTCTATGATACTTCAGAGGTGCCACAGACAAAACTTTATGTTTCAACGGCAAGAGTGTTGTGCAAGAAGATGTGGTTATTTGGGATTCAGTCTCCAAGTGAGAAATTATTGGAGTATGGAGCCTGAATGAACTGTACACTCAAGTCCGATCTCAGTGATCCAACTCGCCGCAAATTTGGATAGAGGTCCGGGGGTGGTAGTCCATGGTGACGGGGGTTCGGGGGTTGAACCCTAATGGATTTAGGGTTAGTGTTTGATTATTGTCTATTTAAGAGTCGTTTCTCCCTGCAATCTGTATCTGAAAAATATAGTGAAATCCCTGGTTTGGCTTCGTCCCAGACGTAATCGCAAGATGAACTGGGTAAACAATTCTTGTGATCTTTATTTTCTATCGTGATTGTGGTGTGTGTTTTTCGCAACAAGGTTCATCATATTTGGAAAATTGGAGACAAAAGCATCATATCAACATTGTGTCCTACATGTGGGCTTGGGATGTTGCATACTTGAACTATGAAAGTTGGCAAAAGATAATCTGTGCAATTATATAATGGATGTGTTTCCATGATGGCCCTTTTGGAAAACTGTTGTCAGTGCAGGTGCAGTATCATCATATGTCGTTAAAATCGCAATGCTTGAATCTGGTATAACAGAATTCATGGGGTTTGGAAACTTGTCCTTCTAGAGAGAAAAGATGTTGTTACCCATTAAAGAAAGCAGGTTGGATGGGGAATAAGCTCTCTACGCATCACCCTTTCATTTTTTCATGCAAAAAGCAGATAAGCATTGGGTGCTGACGTGCTGTTTTTCATCTCTAGATGCAAAGCTTACTTTGAGTTCTTTGTTACTCTAAATGTAGTACTTGTGTGGGGCTAACTTTGTCTTTTTTAGTAGGAACATGGTTCTATTTGACATTACTCTGCAGCCCCTGTAGAGGGAGATGAACATATGTTATTTTGTATTAAATACAATGCTTGTGCTCTCTTGCAACATTTTAGATTACAGGGAAAAGAACTCTTGATAATTAATACCTTTTGATGTTTAGCAATGTCTTATTGGAATATTTGGCCGGATCCTTAAAGGCAAAATGCTTATAAAACTCTGGAATATTGCAATGGCCAAGGATCTCAGATCCTTTCGTTATGCTTGTGTTATCATCCTTTTATGCAGATTAATTTAATTAATATAATATTCTTAATCATCTTTGAATTGTATGATATCTAGTCTTGTGTGGATATATTCAACTTGGTGCCTTTTTACATATTGTTCCCTTGCTAAAGCCAAACTATGATTTTCAACAAGGTCTACCTCATTACTGCAAATTGCCAAGCATTCATATTCATTAGTTTCTACGTTTCCTGCTATTGTCAGGTTTATGGATTTTATGATGAATGCCAGAGGAAATATGGGAATGCTAATGCTTGGCGATATTGCACGGATGTTTTTGACTATCTTACTTTATCTGCAATAATAGATGGGATGGTATGGATTATTTCTCTCATCGTCCCACCCCACCCCTGGGGAAGAGAACCAATCGTAAATTGTGAAACTTCACCCGTTTTATCCATTGAATTGTGTAATTATTTTATTTTTTATGCCATATTAATCTTCAGATCTTCCCCTGATAAAAGCCTTATGATATTCAGAAAATCCCATTTTTGTAATTTTGTTGGTTTTAGTTGATTACTCTTTTGGTAACAAGTCATTTACGTTTCTTGTGTTTCAGGTACTTTATGTGCATGGTGGCCTATCCCCAGATGTAAGAACTATTGATCAGGTTGGACGATGATCATTTTCTTAATAATTTATTGTGGGTGCATATTCTTCGCAAGGAAGATTGAGTCGAAGTAGTTTGATGCTGTAGGCAATTAAAAATATCAAATGATTCTAAAATTAAATATATATCATTGATATTTAATTATGTAGATTTATGGTATAATCAAAAGTTACCATATGTCAAATTCTACATAAAAATGAAATAAATCAAGAAGATCATGTCATGGGCCCAAAATCTATGGGTTTAAGCTAAAAGCTCATTCCTAAACTTCCTAAATTAAGTTTTCCTACAACTATAAATATGGGGTTTAGGAGGCTCATAAAGGAGAACAAAAATTAATTGAAGAGTTCAAGCATTGGAGGAATTATCTACAAAGTCTCTCAACATTTAAGTTCTTCAATATTCAAAGCATTCTACTTCCAAAGGCGGTTCAATCCGGAAACAAGGTGAAAACCCTCCGTATCGGTGGTCAAATTTGAAGATCTTCACGGCGTTCTTCAAGATATCAAATCAAATTCAACAATCAAATCTGAAAACAAGACGAAGGTCCTTCAGATTGATATCGACAAATCATATACCTTGAAGAATATTGAAGATCGTTCAACAAATCAAATCGAAGAGTAGAATTAGAGGAGATAATAGAGATCGGATTCACACAATTATACTTTGATCCAAAAATATTGATTTTGTACTCAATTTCGTGTTTATAAAATTAAATACGAAAATGTGTGTTACAAATTTCTGGCATGCCCGGTGGGACCTCTCTACCTCTCATCTCTACTCTCCACCAAAGCTAACGATGGTCACCTCCATAATTTCTTCGGAGAGCATTGGTGTCCTCACGAAGCAAAGCTAAACAAATTGAAGCTTCTAAATCAGCCATTCTTTGCGGAAAGAGCAACATCTTGCCACCATAAAGGAAAAGAGCCTTGGAAGAGCTTGACTTCCCTGCCACATTCCATCACAAGTTACTCGTTTGATGCTCCTATTATGATGACAAACACCCTCCATCGTGGAGGAACAACTTGCGAATCTCACGAAGTTGGTTGAATCTTTGAACAAACATATCCAGTGCGAGATGCACAAATTGCAAAGCTTCGAAGGAGAAAGGAGAGTCGAGCCACGTAAATGATGAAGGAAGTGAAAGGGATGATGAGGACGAAGAGCTCCACGAGAGACAACAAGAAAGAAAATCAACTAGAAAAACCTTCAAGTTTCATCCGATGGTTTTATCGATAGATCAACTAAAGGAATTCATCGAGGTAACTATGAAGAATCGATTTGATGGAAGCTCAAGTCGTCTTTAATCTACTCTAAGCCGTACACTCGAAGGATCGACAACTTGAGAATGCCTCATGGTTACCAACCACCCAAATTCCAACAATTTGATGGAAAAGGCAATCGAGACAACATGTAGCTCACTTTGTTGAAACATGTAACAACGCTGGCACCTTTGGAGATCGTCTAGTCAAGCAATTTGTTAGTTCTCTTAAAGGAAATGCATTCGATTGGAACATAGATTTGGAGGCAAACTCTTTCGATAGCTGGGAACAACTAGAGCATGAGTTCCTCAATCGCTTTTATAACACGAGAAGGACGATCGACATGGTGGAACTTACAAGTTCTGCCATTTAAAGAAGAGCCGGTGATCGACTATATCAATAGATGGAGGAACTTATGCCTTAATTGCAAGGATCGATTATCTGAATCATCTACCATCAAGATGTGTATTCAAGGGATGAATTGGGGCCTACAATACATTCTCGAGGAATTCATCCTGAACATTGAAGAGTTGGCAACAAGAGCTCACGATATGGAGCTAAGTATGGCAGCGAGTGGAATCGAAGAGCCTCCAATCCATGAACCTCGCATGTTTAAGGATAAGCGAGAATTCAAAGAGGGCAAAACCATTCGACAAGGTACCAAAGAAAGAATCAATGGCGGTGAAAGCAACGGTGTCGAGTTTTTAAAGAAGGATTACGATCAAGGCAACAATCAAAATACTTCTCGAGAAATAAGTCGAAGAAAGTTGACATTAAAAGAAATGCAACAAAAGCAGTACCCTTTCTTGACTACGATGTCTCGGAATTTTCGACGACTTGCTCAAAGAATGACTCATCGAGCTACACGAGATGAGCGGCTAAATGGTGAGACGGCCGACGACCAATCTTGTAAATACCACCGATTGGTTGGGCACCCCATACATGGCTACGCTTCATATTCGAGGATAGAGTCGTGCACTTATCTCGAGAAGGAAAAATATCACTTGAAGAAGATAGTGCCGCCGTAAATGTTCTCACCACCGAATTTAGTGACATAATTGAAGGTGTTGCGACTCTATACGACACGACAAATCATGAAAGAGAGCAGTTCGGATCAAATGATCTAGACGGTGAAAATGTCTTAGCAATCACGTTCTCAGACAAAGATTTGCGACTTGGGTGCGAACTTCATAATAGACCACTATTTGTGAGTTGTTTCACCTATGAGCAAAAAGTCGAGAGGTTCTTATCGATGGAGGGTCGGCGATCGATATCCTACCTTTAAGAACATTAAAAGAATTAGGAATTGAAGAGAATGAGTTATCCGGTGATCGGTTGATGATTCGAGGATTGACCATGAAGGACGAGAGCTCTTGGCACCATAAGATTGAACTTGTTAATGGATGACATGAGTTCAAGTGTATTGCTCCATGTAATTGATGCCAAGACCTCTCACAACATGCTTCTTGGCCGACCATGGCTTCATGAAAATGGTGTTGTCACTTCCACGATGCATCAATGCTTCAAGTATCATCAAAATGGTTCTGTGAGAATAGTGGTCGGTGATAAAAAAACCTTTCACGGAGGCGAAATCATACTTCGCTGATGCAAAGTATTATATGGTGAAGAAAAAGACTGCAATGGTGGAAAATGATGAACGAAATAAAGAATCGAATCCATTCACAAGGCAAAGAATGAAGTACCTCCTCCAAAGATAGAAGGATTTGTTATGCCTTTAACAAAGATTGATGCCAAGAAGCGGTTCCCCAACCACTTGGAGGATTTATCCGACCAAAACAATGAAATCACTAAGCATTTTGGTCCGAAAGCATACAAACTTCTTGTCGGTCTTTGGATACAACCCTCATGAGAGCTCGATGTCAAACCACTCTTGAAAAGAATGATCACACTACCCAAAACTCAAGGCGGTTTGGGATTTGTCACATAGTCTATTAGTATCGCCATCAAAGGGACTCTTGCTAGCTGCATATGCGAAGAGGGAACCATGAATCCTCAATTGGAAGAAAAACTCAAAAGTATCCGTTTTCAAAGGATAGGTAAAAAGAGGATCACCGAGTCTATCTTGAAAAGACTTAGCAAAGGCGAGGATTTAAAGCGCAACATAGCCAAATACAACAATGAACCACATATGACTTCAAAGGCGAGGAGTTTGATTCCTTCTCGCATGAAAAGATGTACCACATTACTTGTTTCATGTGATAAAAATTGAAGGCTAAGATGAAGGCGTAAATCTTCACACAAGTCGCCAAAAATGAAGAAGATAGAGAGTGTGGGTTCGTCTTACTATACCACCAATAGTGAACAAAGAAGCGATGATGTTGTCATATCAAATCACATAACCTCATGTGAAGAAGTGATCATCGAAGAGGAAGATGCTGAAATAGCTCCCCAACAATTTGAGGAAGGAGTCGAGTCTCATCGACGAGTTGAAAGAAATTAACTTGGGTTCCGTTGATGATCCACAACCCACTTACATCGACACATTGTTGTTGTTGATGAAGAATGCTTATATATTAAACTGCTTAAAGAATTTAAAGACATATTTGCATGGTCATATAAGGAGATGCCAGGATTAAATCCACATATAGCAGTTCATCATTTAGCCATCAGAAAAGAAACACGACCCATTAAGCAAGCTCAGCGTCGATTTTGACGAGTTGATTCCGATTGAGGCAAGTAAATAAACTCATCGATGTTGGATTTATTCGAGAAGTCAGTACCGGTATGGATTTCAAGCATTGTTCGATGAGAAAGAAAATGGATGATTAGTGTATGTGTGGACTTGAGATCTAAATGAAGCATGCCCTAAGGATGACTTCCCTACGCCTATCGCCGAATTGATGATCGATGCTACAAGCGGGCATGAAGCATTGTCTTTCATGGATGGATCATCGGATATAACCAAATCCGTATGTCGCAAGTGATGAGGAATTGGCGTTTCGTACCCCAAAAGGTATATATTGCTACAAAGTGATGCCATTTGGATTAAAAAATGCTAGGGCCACTTATCAAAGAGCCATGCAGAAAATCTTCGATGATATGCTTCACAAGAACATTGAGTGCTATGTGGATGATTTGGTGGTGAGACCAAACGACGGGATGCTCATTTGCATGACTTGAGAGTAATCTTCGAGCAACTCCGAAAGTATCAATTGAAGATGAATCCGCTCAAATGTGCATTTGGGGTCAAGTCTGGCAAATTTCTTGGGTTCATCATCCGTCATCAAGGGATAGAAATCGAACAAGCAAAGATTGATGCCATATTGAAGATGCCTGAGCCTCGGAACATCCACAACTTGAAAAGCTTGCAAGGAAAGTTGGCATACCTGCGAAGATTCATTTCAAATTTAGCCGGAAGATGTCAACCATTTAGCGAGAATCATGAAGAAGGGTATACAATTCAGTGGGACGAGTCATGTAGCAACGCTTTCAAAAGTATCAAGTCTTACTTGATGAGACCTCCGTTTAGTGGCACCGATGGCGTCGTCCATTGATTTTGTATATTGCTGCTCAAGAATGTTCTATGGGGCATTACTTGCACAAGAAAAAATGGGAAAGAAAATCGCTATACTACTTGAAAGCGAACAATGGCGTAAAATGAGTTGAAGTATTCTCCAATCGAAAGCTATGTTTAGCCTTGATATTCTCCATCCGAAGCTTAAGCATTACTTCCAAGCTCATACGGTGCGGTGATCTCCAAAGCAAACCCCTTGAAATTTGTGATGTCGAGGCCGTCTTATCGAACAGACTTGCGATGGTATCTCCAGTTCTGACAATTTGAAATTGTATATGTTTCTCAAAAGCGGTTAAAGGACAAGTATTGGTGATTTCTTAGCGATCATCTAATCCCGGTGAATGGGAATTGAGATGATCTTAGGATGAAGATGCACTCGATAGAAATTTGCCCTCCACAGGTGATGTTTTGATGGATCGTCTCATAGAGAGGAGCTGGTCTTTGGTGTCGTGTTTGTGTCACTGAGCGATAAGTTTTCCATATTCCTTCACTTTAACTAAAAATGCTCAAATAATGTAGCGTAATATCGGCTTATCCTTGGTTTAGAAATGGCGGTGGATACAAAACAGCTACCCTCAAAGTATATGGAGATTCCAAATTGGCGGTGAACCAAATACTTGGTGTATATGAAGTCAAGAAGCTTGAGTTACTTCCATATGTCAGATATACCCAAAAACTTATTGGATGGTTGGGGGACGTTGAAATTGAACATGTCCAAAGAAGCGAAAATAAGCAAGTAGATGCATTGTCTAAACTCGCGTCCTCGATAGCCATGTCCGAAGGAGAAATCCATATACCAATATGCGAAAGTTGGGTTGTACCACCTACATTTGACGAAGAAGATTACAAAGATAGTGAAAGCAATATTGTTGAAGTCTTTGAAATTGAAGAAGAGGATTGGCGCCAATTCTTGGTTGTTCAGACCAAATTGTTCTACTTAGTCGCTTCATATATACGAGGTCCCTATAACACGGTCGACCCAAGTCGAATCTCTCGAGAAGACTTAACAGGGCTTATGATGTGTTACGATGAAAGCGATAAATCTAAATCCTAAACTTGATTGGGGGATGATTAACTAAGATTGACGGAAATTAAATCACATAAGCGATTGAGCCAATATTGAAAGGTTAAAGCAACGGGAATAATTGAAGATTGTGAGAATAACTAGGGTATTAGGGTTCTTCGCCTTGATTAATTGAATTATGCTTGATTAAGAAATCTACCTATTCATGCGATACTCAAACCTCAATCGAACACTCGACTTTAGTTAGTGGATTAAACCTGGGTTATCAAATTTCACAAACACCTAAACCATTAGAGTACCCGTTTAGGTAGCCTCTAATACAATTGAATCTATGATGCAACTGTTGGTTTGTATCTTGAAAGCGGTTTGGTTGAGCTTGTATACAATGTTTCTGTTACCACTATTACAATCTCCTATCTGATTTGAATACTTGATTGCATATATCATGTCCCTTATCTCATATATAAGTTAGATCATACGATGTGTAGAAGATCACGATGCGTATGATTGGTCGAAACAATGAGATATAAAAAGTTTCACGGTGAGACAACTTGAGGGCGAGTTGTCGGTATAAAGGCTTGGTATAGATAAAGTGACTTGACTTGGTTACTTGTCTATCTTTGATGCGTCTACGGCGTATTGAAGGATCACGATGAGATGTGTTCTTCTATCGACCGTCGTGAAGAACCAAGATCTCGGTGACTTCGATGATCTAAACCTCGATAAGGTATTAGGTGAGTATGAGTTCTTGACCATCACTTTGACTTGTTATGGGTGAGGTTATATGTTCTAACCAGATTCTCCGCATCTTGGGTGGTGGCGATCTTGTATGTCACGCTAGTTATCATGTCAGTCACGTATCCGTTTAGGATGATGGCGTCCCTTAAGGAGCTCAAAGGTTTATTGTACTAAACCACGCATGTTGAGTTAGCTCAAGTACAATAATAAGGTTGAGTGGTACTACTTAAGAATTAAAGATATTAATTATTTTAAGCGATCGAGAATGCTATAAATAATTAATGGACGTTCGATATCTTAAATACGGGGATTCGTAATGTCTAAGTGCAAGCCCGACTCAACTTGGTAATAAAGGGTAAGTCGGCATTTATTCTCTAGTGGCATGAATAAATGTTTATAAATTAATTTATGTTAAAATTTGAACATAAGATAATTAATTTATTTGAGTCCCATCTTTATTCCTTGCATTTGATCCACAGGTGGCCCATCCGAACCCGTTGGCTCAAGAAAATCGGCGCCCATGGGTCTCTCTAAGGATAGATTTTATTCTCTTTATCCTATAAGGATATTATTATATTTATGGGATATGCATGGATCCTTTCCTTATGGGATTATGGTAATGCTTTATAAATATAAGGTAAGAGATAAAGTCTAGGTTAATCCTCATAATTACACAAGCAAATTTTCGCCATCTCATTCTCAAGAGAGTAGATCTCGAAAATTATGTGGAGAGCATTGGGTGATTTTCGAAGCATTCTCCATAGATCGTCCTCGCTCGGCGTTGGAGATTGGGCGGCCGGGATCTGATCCGGAAGGTCAAAGCACGAGTTTGATCCGTTCGATCCATTCATCTCGTTCCATCGACCTCTTGGATCCAAAGGTAAACACGAGAAAACCCTACGTGTTGCAATTAATTAAATAGGCGCATCTAGGATTATAATCAATGTATGGTGAATTAAATATCGAAGATAGATCCTCGGGCGAGGGCTGAGACATATGTCATCCTACAATTGGTATCGAGCACAGGATCGAGAATCTTGGCTCTGTTGGATTAATTCACGTTTGATTATTACGTAAGCAATTAATTGTGGATCTTTCGTTCATCGTGGCTCGTTTTTGTTTTTGTTGGGTTTTGTTTTTCACCACGAGAAAATCCGTGGTTAGATTAGATTTATTTTACGTAAATCTTATCGTAAAGAAAACGAGCGAAGCACGAAGGCGAGGCGATGGGGAAAAAGCAGGGCTCGGGGTTTCCGCAGGCGGTTTCTCGTGGCGAACCTCGCGGTCGCGAGGCGATCGCGAGGCGCGGCGGCGGGCGCGCGTTCGGCGAGAACCTGGCGCTTTCGGCTTCGCGGTCGCGAGGCGACCGCAAGCGTGCTCGGCGGCGGATCGCGACGATCGGGCGATGTAATGAGGTGCGTGAGTTTATCGTGCGGGAAACCTCGGCGGGCTCGGCGGAGGTGGCGGGAGCCTCGGCGGCTTGTATGGCGCGCTCGGTAGCGATCGCGCGCAGCGTCGCGGGCACCGGCGGCAGCGCACCGGCCAGGCGGGGCTTGGCGGCGATCGGAAGCGGCGCAAGCCCGCAGGAAGCTCGGCGGCCGCTCGGCGGCCAGCGGCGGCGCGTGAGCAGCGCGCGACCGTAGGCACCTTGGCGGGCGGCGCGCGAGGCGTCTCGGCCGCGCTCGGCAGCAGTCCTCGGCGGCGGCTCGGCGGCGTCTTCTCGGCGGGAGGCAGGCGGCGGGGCTGCTGCGCGAATGAGGACGGCGGCGCAAAAGGCTGGCGCCGCATGGGCTTTGCCCTGGCGCGGCCCAGCCTTTTTTGACCAACCGGCCCAAACCCGCCAGAACCGATTTTCGGGCCCGACCCGTTTTCGGCCGATTCAGTTTTAGGCCCGTTCGGCCCGTTCCGATCGGCCCAAATCCGGTTTGGCCGAATCCGGTCCGTGCCCGTGCGCGAGGCCCGTTCGAGTTTTAATTACATGCTTTGCAATTCTATGTAATAGATTAGACTTGAAAGTGCGGGTTTCACGAGTGGGCCACGATGAGCGTTTTATTTTATTTTATCGTTCATTGCATGTCGTGGATGTTTAAATTATGCGATAGCATGCTATGTATTTTTAAATTACGTTGACAAACCATTATGTGTTTTCGTAATTGGATGCGCATAGTAAGCATGCTAGGTTTATCACGTTTATCAAGCATATTTTAGAATTACTGCGAGCATGTTTTACATGTTGAGTTCTATAGAAAAGCATGCTATGATTCGTGATCTGCATGGACAAACCTTTTGAATAAAAGACTAAGCAAGTAACCCGACAAATTAATTTTTCAAATTAAAATGTCGAGACCTCCACTTTTGATCTCTAAACAAAGTGAGGCCTTGCTGTGAGTGGCGTCCACACAGCGTGGCTTGCTTGCCTTGTTTATCATAAGTTTGTTAGATGAGATTTCTAAATAAAACTTTTAAATCTATTGAGAAGTGGGAGTTTCATGTGTAGCGATCCACAGCGTGGCTTGCATGTGCGATTTTCATAAGTTCTCTAGAGATAGATATAAAATGAGATAACAAAGAATTTGAATTGGGCGGTATGGTCCGGTGAGTATGCCAATTTAAGAATTCATTCTCTGTTGTTAAAATTGTGGTCATTGCTTAGACATCACCTCGAGTACAACTTCCATGAAGTCCTTCTTGCGATAGTGATGTGGTCTAGTAAGGTCGATCGTTAATTTCATTTATCATAAGGATAAGTTGACATGGATTGAAATTAAGCGACTAAAGGTATATTTTAGTGCAGTCGGGGTTCGTGTAGCGTTCACAGCGTGGCTTGCATGTGGAATTCCTTGGGCGATTGGAGGTTTCAATCAATATTGTTTTATCAAAAGTTACAATATTATTATTACGAATTATATCGCGATCGTATGCTTATGTGTTTTACTTTATCTTTTCGAGATATGTCTCTTACACGATTATCAATATGCTACACAAAATCCGTTATCGGTCCAAATTTTATCGAGTGGAAGCGAAACATGGAATATGTTCTTATCATTTGAAGAACACATGTTTGTTCTCACTACTCCTAAACCCGATGCCCTTCTTGCGCATCGACTAATGAGCGGCGAGTCAGCGGACTTTGGAATAAGTCGAACAATATGGCTAAATCTTATATGATTACTACTATGTCCAAGGCTTGCATTGCGACATCGATCGATGGTGAGCCTGACGATATTTGGTCAGTCTCGAGAGTAAGTTTGGGCGGTCGGATCGGACGATCGCTTCCACACAATGAGAGAAATCTTGGCGTGTAAGATGGAAAAAGGAAGTTCGGTCCATGAACATGTCTCCCATGACTCGTCTCATGGATAGTCTTGATCGGTTGGGAGGAGGTATTGACAGTGAAGCCAAGTCGATATCATCCTCAATACAACGCCCAAGTCTTTTGAGAACTTTCGGCGTGAATGCGATCATGAGCAAGACCGAGTTCACACTTAGTCGGTTGCTTAATGATCTCGTTCTTTGTGGAAGGAGTTATGGGAAAAGGAGCACATGCTCTTGCTAGCACATCTAAGAGCCCAAAATTTTTGTTGCAAAATGGAAAAGAAAAGGGGTACCAAAGGTGGAAGAAGCGAGGCAAGCGATGGGAGTAATGGGAACAAGAACATGGTTGCCACGGAGGCAGAAGAAGCGAAGGAGAAGAGCAAGTGCTTGAGTGCGGTGGGCGGGCATTGGAAGGCTAAGTGCCCTATGCTCGAGGCTCAGAGTGCGCCGTTTGCTTTAATGTGAAACATGTTTAGCGACTTGTTCTACCCATTCTTGGGTAGTAGATCTGGTATGGCCGATCATGTTTGTTACACCTTGTAGGGGTTCTTGCGGACAAGGGAGTGTTTGATGGCGAGATAACGATCTCCATGAGGCAGCGCGAAAGTCGAGGTAGTTGCAGTTGGAGATGTTTCTTTATGTTTTGGGACAACAGTTTTAGTTTTGAAAGGCGTTTTATATGTGCGGATTTTCGGTGGAACCTTGTTCTGTTTGAAATTATTTACTCATGGATATTACATTATTTTTGATAGTGGTGTTTCTATCATAAGAAATGAAGAAGTTATACGTGTTGGCACTTTATATAATTAAGCTTTATACTATTTACGCAAAACATAATACCTATAACTATGTTGCATCTTCATCAAACCCTAAAAGAAAGTTTTCTTAGAAGATGACACCACTTTTCTCTGGCGTCTTAGACTAGGTCACATCAATCTAAATAGGATCAAAGGCGGCTAAGAATGGGCGTTGGGTAATCTCACGGTTACTCGGTTCCCGGTCTGCGAATCTGTATAGAAGGTAAGATGTCGACCGGACCCTTCAAAGCGAAGGGTTATAGAGCGAAAGAAATGTTGGAGTTAGTCCATTCGACTGTGTGGACCGATGTCCCACAAGCTCGTGGAGGGTATGCAGTATTTTGTCACTTTCATTGGCGATTACTCGAGTGCGGATACATATACCGCTTCACCGCAAGTCGAATGTTTTGAGAAATTGAAAGAGTTCAAGGCGGAAGTGGTGGCGAAGCTTGGTAAGAGTATCAAGTCAGCTGCGTTCGATCGCGGTGGCGAATACCTCGATAACGAGTTTATGGACTATCTAGTGAAGTGTGGGATTACATCCCGAGCACTTCACCAGGGCACCTACTGACAAAATGGTGTGTCGGGCGAAGAAATAGGACTCTTTTGGAAATGGTTAGATCTATGATGAGTTATGCTACATTGCTTATTTAGATTACGGGGTATGCCTTAGAAGCAATGGCATACTTGCTGAATCTAGTACCATCAGTCGGTCGAAAAGACCCTTTCGAGTTGTGGTTTGGGCGCATGAGCCGGTTTAAACCACATAAGGATATGGGGCGATCCGGCACATGTCTTTGAACAAGAAGGCTAACAAGTTGGAGGCTAGATCCGGCGCAAGGCATTTTATTGGCTATCTAGAGGAGCGAAAGGTGGTTTATTCTATAGTCTAAGGATCGAAAGGTCATTATTAGCACTAATGCTCGATTCTTAGAAGAGGACTACATGAAAATCATAAATCCAAAGTTGAAATCATTCTTGAGAATTAGAAGATGATCGTATTCCACCATCGATTAGGCGAAGGTGCGAGATGTCGAGTCAGTGGGAGGATCGACACGGATACTTGAGAAATTGAAGTGGGTGGAGTTCCTTGGAGATACCGACCGTCAAGTGGTACCTACCCGACAAGTTGTGCAAGTTAGAGAACCACAAGTTCTTGCACCCACCGGTTGCCATAGTGCTGTAGAACCTCGTCGTAGTGGGAGGGTTGTTCGTCGACCCGAGCGATTTATGTTAGTGGGACAATCTTGGATATAGTCGAAGCGAACATGCAATAATCGACCCATGGACATACTGAGGAGGCGTCTGAAGACATTGATGCAAGATCATGGCACACCGCTATGGACTTAGAAATGGAGTCCATAACGGCTATGGATGTATATGAAAGACACCTCTACGGATGGCAAGGAAGCCGTGGGTAGTAAGTGGATATCTGAGAGGAAGAGATTCCGATGGAGGGTTTCGACTTTTAAAGCCGGGCTTGTGGCGAAGGGTACTCTCAGTTGAGGGAATCGATTTCGATGAGACTTTTTGCTGTAGCAATGCTCAAGTCCATCGAATTCTTGACCATAGCACCCACTTGAACTAGAGGTTTGGCAAATGGATGTTAAAACCGCTTTTCTAAGCGGTTACCTTGAGGAAGGTAGAGACATCTATATCGACAACCGAAGGTTATGTGGTGAAGGGTGAAGAGCATCTAGTATGGAAGCTTAAGAAGTCCATTTATGGACTTAAGCGAACCTCGGTCATGGAACTTACGCTTTGGCGAGGTGGTCGAGTCCTATGGATTTACCAGGTTGCCTAGCGAGAGTTGTGTGTATCGGTTAGATGTCAGCGGTGATGTGGTATTTCTTGCACTTTATGTAGATGACATCCTTCTAGTTGGCAACAACGTGAAGGCATTATCGAGGCGTAAAGAGTTGGCTATCCGATCGGTTTCAAATGAAAGACTTAGGAGATGCGGCGTACATTCTTGGGATCAAGGTTTACGAGATCGCGAGAAGAAAATATTGAGCTTATCTCGGGCGTCTTACATTGATCTTGTGATTACTCGTTTTAGTATGCGGAGACCGCCCGAAAGGATTGCTACCTTTCGGACATGGCGTTCCTTTATCTAAGGCAACGCAATCACCTATATTTGCAAAGGAGATAGAAAATGAGACAAGTTCCTACGCTTCCATGTGGGAAGTCTCATGTCTGCAATGCTTATGCGAGAGGCCGATATACGCTGTCACGATAGGCATAGTAGCTGAATATCGATCTAACCACGGACAAGCTCATTGGATTGCGATAAAGCATATACTCAAGTACACGAAAAGGACTCGAGATTATAGGTTGGTTTACCATGCGAGATAGTCTAATGCCTTTGGGTTATCTGACTTCGGATTTCAAAGTGACCGTGATGAGAAAAAGTCGACCTCGGGCTATGTGTTTCCTTGGGAGGTGGAGCCGTATCTGGCGGAGTGCAAAGCGGCGATGCGTTACGGACTCTACCATGGAAGCGAATATGTAGCCGCTTGGAGGCTTCTAAGGAGGCTGTATGGTTCGAGAACTACCTCATGGATCTAGGTGTGGTACTGGTTTGCCCAAGTATCATAGTTTCTTGTGATAACTCGGTGCGATGTGAAACTCGAAGGAACCACGGACCCACAAAGCGACCAAACACATAGAGAAAAGTACCATGTCATACGAAAATCGTTAGGCGAGGTGGCGTCTGATTGAAAAGATTGATACAGACGGAAAATCTAGCGGATCCATTCACGAAGAGCTGCGCAAAAAGTCTCGATGGACACGTTAGAGGACTTGGATTGCGCTTGATGGCACCCACTTAGAAAGGAAACTTTTGTATAAGTGGGAGAAGCAAAGTGATGGTTGTTTGTAATAGCTAGTAGAGACACATTGTATACTAAAAGTTTGCTTTAGTATAAGTGGGAGATTGTTGGATTTGTATCTTGAAAGCGGTTTGGTTGAGCTTGTATACAATGTTTCTGTTACCACTATTACAATCTCTATCGATTTGAATACTTGATTGCATATATCGTGTCCCCTTATCTCATATATAAGTTAGATCATACGATTGTGTAGAAGATCACGAGAAGTGCGTATGATTGGTCGAGCTAATGAGATATAAAAGTTTCACGGTGAGACAACTTGAGGGCGAGTTGTCGGTATAGGGCTGCGGTATAGATAAGAAGTGACTTGACTTGGTTACTTGTCTATCTTTGATGCGTCTCGGCGTATTGAAGGATCACGGTGAGATGTGTTCTTCTATCGACCGTCGTGAAGAACCAAGATCTCGGTGACTTACGATGATCTAAACCTCGATAAGGTATTAGGTGAGTATGAGTTCTTGACCATCACTTTGACTTGTTATGGGTGAGGTTATATGTTCTAACCAGATTCTCCGCATCTTGGGTGGTGGCGATCTTGTATGTCACGCTAGTTATCATGTCAGTCACCGTATCCGTTTAGGATGATGGCGTCCCCTAAGGAGCTCAAAGGTTTATTGTACTAAACCTGCGGGTTGAGTTAGCTCAAGTACAATAATAAGGTTGAGTGGTACTACTTAGGAATTAAAGATATTAATTATTTTAAGCGATCGAATGCTATAAATAATTAATGGACGTTCGATATCTTAAATCGGGGATTCGTAATGTCTAAGTGCAAGCCGACTCAACTTGGTAATAAAGGGTAAGTCGGCATTTATTCTCTAGTGGCATGAATAAATGTTTATAAATTAATTTATGTTACAAATTTGAACATAAGATAATTAATTTATTTGAGGCCCATCTTTATTCCTTGCATTTGATCCACTGGTTTTGCCCGTCCGAGCCCGTTGGCTCAAGAAAATCGGCGCCCATAGGTCTCTCTAAGGATAGATTTTATTCTCTTTATCTATAAGGATATTATTATATTTATGGGATATGCATGGATCCTTTCCTTATGGGATTATGGTAATGCATTATAAATATAAGGTAAGAGATAAAGTCTAGGTTAATCCTCATAATTACACAAGCAAATTTTGGCCATCTCATTCTCAAGAGTAGATCTCGAAAATTGTGTGGAGAGCATTGGGTGATTTTCGAAGCATTCTCCATAGATCGTCCTCACTCGGCGTTGGAGATTGGGCGGCCGGGATCTGATCCGGAAGGTCAAAACACGAGTCCGATCCGTTCGATCCATTCATCTCGTTCCATCGACCTCTTGGATCGAAAGGTAAACACGAGAAAACCCCTACGTGTTGCAATTAATTAAATAGGCGCATGCTAGGATTATAATCAATGTATGGTGAATTAAATATCGAGATAGATCCTCGGGCGGGGCTAGACATATGTCATCCCTACAGAGCGTATCTATCTCTTGATAATACGACACACAAACAATTAAATAGTGATCAATCATAACGAGAAAACCACAGAATTGAATTGGTATACTCAATCAAAACAAATAAACAATTAATCAATTTGAATCACCCAACCCTAGAGGAAGATTAGTTCATGCTCATTCCAAGGATCAAACAATTACAATCAACAAAAATCATTATCCATTATTTCAACGGAAGAAAATAGAATAATAATCCTTACAATCGTAAAAGTCGTTGAAGAATTTCTTCAATCAAAGGTCTTGGATCAATCCAATGCAAAGAAATTACTTGGAAAATTAATGGAGGAAATTCGCGTGGAGGAACAAGTTCTCCAAATAAACTGATGTCTGCGAAATAATAAAATAAGAACTAGGGTTTTTCACGTGTATTTCAGAATTTATAACGGACGAAAATTCACTCCCAGCACCGGACGCGACGCAGCACCGGATGTTTGGTATGATTTTGTGATGATTCGTGGTATTGTTTTACATGTCAATTTCAGTAGTTTGTCCCATTTACGTCGTTGGTTGGATTTATATTTATCGATTCGGACTCACTTCGTTCCTCTCGATGTCTTGTAGGAAAACGGCATAAAATAGGATGAATTGAATCTGCCAAGGATCATATATTATTGAAGACATTTCGACGAGAGTTCGTGGCGCAAAGCGGTTCGTAAATCGGAGTTGAGCGAGAAAGAAGCGAGTTAAGCGTCGAAGCGCGCGACTCCATCGCACGCACCGCCCGTCGACCGCGCGCCCGGCGGTGCTTGCCCGCAGCGGCCTTCGCCCAGCGGCGCTGAAGACCAGCGCGTTCACCCAATTTCAAGCAGCGCTCGTTGCGAACCGGCGCTCGCGCCGCGCCTCGCCCGCGCACCCGCGCCCGTTGAGCATACGTCCGCTCCGCTCTGCGTCGCTCGCCTCGTCCCGCAGCGCCGTCGCGTGCCGTCGGCCTGCACTATGCGGCCCCGCCCGGTGCCCATTGCGCGCAGCGTCTCGCCCGACTCACGTATCGCCGCGCGCGATACCGCCCGTCGGCGTTGCCCTCCGGCGCCCGGCGCTCGATCTCCACCCGCGTGGCGGCTCTCCCAGCGCCACGCTGGAGCCGTCCGGCGGGCCTTGCCGCCGCTTCTTCTCCGCATGCAGCTGCACCCTCGCGTGCGTGTTGCCTTTCCCACCGGCGTTCTCTTCCGGCCGGCGTTCTATTTCAAGTCGAGCGTTTCTTAAGCCAGCTCACTGTGAGCGGGCGTTCGGTTCTCGTTTAATATATAAATAAGCGTTAGGTCAAAAATGGGAGGGGTTCTTGGTTCTCGGTTTGGTTCTTCTCCGGTAGCGGTAGCGGTCTTTCTCCTTTCGACTTTCACCATGGATTTCTTGAGGCAACAACAACGATACAATCCTTGTTTTAATTCTGTTCTCTTTGTCATCATTGAATGTTTAGTTTATCAATTTATGCTTTGGGATTTCTCATTCTTCGAAATCAATTTCATAGTGTTTTGTTTGATGGTTTACGTGGGATTCAATTTCATAAGTAATGATGAAGTGTTCTCGTGTTTCTATCAATTTACATTGTTAATGATTTCTTGCTTTCGTTTAATTCTTGTTCTTGATTGTTGATCGATGTTTATTGTTCATTTACTGAGTAGACTTAGATTGGGGCTTGGCGAACCCTAAGAATAGGTTTGCTCACTTGCTTTTGTTTACCGCTTTTGATTTATCGCTTTAGTAGTTCAACTAGGGATTGACAACCCTAGTTTAGATTTATTAACTTTATTAGTATAGCTGGGATTGACAACCCTAGCTTGGGATCTTTGTTTAATTCTTGAATTTCAATTCTTGCATGTTCGACCCTCGTTGATGTTAGAATGTTTAGGTTTTAATCGCTTTACATGCAACACAAATAATGGCCTGTTAAGTTTTCCTTGAGGGCGACTCGTGTTAACTTATCACGCTACAATTACCTCGTGCGATTGCGAGTGAATTTGAGAGTGTTTTAGCATCGATCAATTTTGGCGCCGTTCTTAGGAGAAAACTTTAAGCGTATTATTTGTGTTGTTTATTCTATTTTTCTTTTCGTTTTATTTTGTTATACTCGATTCTTGTGATCCATTTTGTGTGAGTGTTGTGAATGCTAGGTTGCCGCCATTTGATGGAAGATGTATGCTTTTGGCGGCAGCAAGGCTATGTGCACATGGATTCCAACCCAGCGGAATTTGAGCCTTACCGGCAACAATATGGTTGAGGTGGAATAACCAACCCACTCGGAGTAGTGGAATCAACCCAACCGGAATATTGGGATCCACAACCCGATTTGGGATGGTGGGATCCACAGCGACAACGACCTCCTCCGTCGATTGAGAATGGTGGGAACCACGTCACGATTCGAGATGTTGGGACCCACACACTGTCTATGGATATTTTGATCCACATGACCACAACCTCCACGGCAGCGGTGGTACCACCCATAGCAGGGTATTTTTCTCCACCACCTCCACCACCACCTTAGAGGTATCCGTTGGATAATATGGAGACCGAATTGATTCGGACTATACCACCAGCGATTGGATCTTGTGACACCAAAATCGGGGCTTGCAAGCAAAATTAGAAATGATGGTGAGAAGATGGATGAGTTGCTCCAACAAGATGCAATAGGGGAGCCTCAAGCTCACCCTATGAGGCTCAGCGACCAGCGACCATCGAGTTCGCCATTGGATGATAGAGCGCAACTCTTGGCGTTTAGGCGCGCGTGTGGGGTGATGGGCGTGAAGTTGGTTGAGTATCAGCGACGACTTGCGGTGAGAGAACTTACGAGCCACCCACATGAGGCTCGAGGCGGTCGTGTCCTTCAGGTGATCGAGCATATGATCGTATTGTGGAAGAGCCATCGAAGATATTACGCCACTACAAGAAAAGGAGGAAGGGTGGTAGTCTCAAGGTTAGACTCAGACAAGTATGAGCCGACCATGAGAACACGGTTGAGGTCTTCGTGCGGTTTCGATTGATGAAGAGGATTGGGAAGGGAATTTGTTAGCATGCCCGACCCACTATGGTATTGAAGGAACTACCGGAGTGAAGTATGTGTTCGTGGAGGATGAGCGAGGAAGCCGGTGATCTTTTCGGTGAGCTTCTAATTTTGGGCGGAGTTGACCTCGGTGCTTATAGAGGTGGTGGCGACTTTTAAAGCTCTTGATAAAGGGTGTCTATGCCCTATCTGGAGCAACACTTGGTATAGTCCTGCAGGGCACGATGGAGCTCATGGCATCATGATTATGGCGGACCGCCATTGACCACCACCGTTGCTCTAATAAACACGTCGAGCTAATGACGTTAAACAAGCGCTCCGTGGGAGACAACCCGTTTTGGCTTTGTTTTCTTTTCTTTCTTTTCGTTTGGTTTCGTTGTTCTTTGATCATTTGTTGTTGAGTTTGTTTTGCTCGGATCTGGAAAGTAGTCGTGACGAGATGAAGCCATGACACTCCACTACGTCGTGCACGCTCGCATTCCAACCTGCCATTGCCATATTTTATCGAAGTCTCCTCCTCTATCGGCTATTTTTATGTTATTAATGTTTTGAGCCTTTGGGACGATTACTCGAATTAAAATGTGGGGAGTAGATAGTTTTTGGTTTTGTGGGCGTGATATATAGTTTTGTATGTTAATGATATTCCATTGTGCTTATTTTATTGTTTGGACTTGAGTTTGTGTCTGTCACGAATAAGTTAGGATTTTGATTTGTGCTGTTGAACTACGTGGTGTTGATCGGACCTTGATGTATTTCTCGTTTATATTGATGTCATGTGATTAAATGTAATATTCCAAAGAAACGAACATACGATTACGGTATTCTAAACCCGTAATTAGGGTTTTGCTGTATATAATTTTTACGACATCGAATATTGTGATTTCGATCGTTATCGTTATAACGAATTCTTTTATAATTCACTAAGGATTGTGAATTACGAAATGAAATTTATGAAATGATACGACAGTATTATTTTAACGTCGAATCGTGTCAAGCGTCGACATTCTATGGAAATCTCCGAGGTGCAAAGCTTGGAATTAATTTCCATCTTAATTCCTTTATTAAAAGGGATATATTTATAAAGTAAGTGCGAGCTTACTCGACCATTTTGAGATGAGTCGATTTTGAGCGTTTTGAGACATTTTGAGCGTCGGCGTCTAGAGGCGTTTTGTAAAATGAGTTTAATGCTCGGAAATTATAATAATTAATTTCCTAGTATTATTTTATATAATTACAGTATTATTAATTATTAAAATCGAATTTTACATTATTAAAATTCGATATTTTGGTATTGAATTTTTCGAAACCCTAAGTTTATAAACTATGGTTTTCATGAAATGATACCATTAAATTATCATATGGTATCTAAACTATATGTTATGATATATATGAGTATTATTAAGCTATGAAATCAGTTTTGGATCATTAAAACTCGATAGCATACATTTATAATTTTGAACCCCAATTATAAAATTAGGGTTTCATATGCATCAATTGATGCTATTATTTTATCCTATGCTATTATTTAATATTTAAATCATATATTATGATATATATATGTATATTTTGATCGAATTGGGCATGGGTATCAATAATAGGTGTGATTTACATTTTTATTCCTATTTTTCCTAATTTCAATCGGTATTTTCGAATAAATGCAATATGTTGGATTTAATTATTTTAATGACTTGTATTATACATCTATGATCATGTATGATATATATATCTTGTATTAAGGATTAAATGAAATTAAAACAGCCCTAAACCCCACTTGAGACAAGCATGATCCCACCTTTATTTTGCGATCATGGATGCCACTTTTAACACTAGCCTAATCATCACTCTCACCCCATCATTGGGCTGCTCTCTCTCCATTGGGTGTGTGTGTGGGTGCCGTGTAAAATAGAGGGGAAGGGGGTAGGGAGACCTTTCTCATTCTACACTCCTATACACTCCCTTAAACAAAACAATACACACCATTCTCTCCATCTCCTCCCATTTTAAAAAGCAGTGAGCCCTCCTCTCCATTCTCTCTCAAAATTTTCTTCTTCCTCTACCTCCATTTGAAAACTTTGAGTATTCTAGTGTTGTGTTTGAGATCTATACCATTTCAAGGTAAACGATGCACCATAGTACTGGATTCCATATCCATTTTACTATGAAAATCGAGACAAGTTCATATATATGTGTGTGTGTGTGTGATACTATATATATATATATATTATGTATGTTTAAATGTTCTATGAATAA
Organism: Salvia rosmarinus; assembly: GCA_036937905.1. Taxonomy (NCBI): domain Eukaryota; kingdom Viridiplantae; phylum Streptophyta; class Magnoliopsida; order Lamiales; family Lamiaceae; genus Salvia; species Salvia rosmarinus. The sequence continues at coordinate 90,632 of JAODLM010000779.1, forward strand.
GCTATGGATGAATGTTGTTCTTGATGTTTTAGTTCGAAAATATATGTGAATATTTTAGATGAGCTTTGATGGTTGTACATTAAGTTGTTGAAATGGATCTAGCATGTCTTCATGATTTTCGAACCATAGGATATGTTAATAAAATTTTCGAAAGCTTTATAAAATAAAATGATGATGACCGATTACTTCATGAATATTTTAGTGATGGATTATTGTTTATTATCATGTTTATAACCCATGGTTTTGATTTGAAAAATTTTAGAAAACCCTAGGTATTTTCATTAAAATACCGTGAGCTATTCAAAATATACCATGGAGTATAAATTTTATTTTAAGCTTGTGATGACATATTAATGCTTTAATGTATTGTTTATATGTTATATGATTTATTTAGAATTTTTGGAAACCATATGTTTAATTATTTAAAAATACCGTGAGCATATATATACATGAATGTTGATGTATGATTTATTTTGATCATACAATAGTATATTAATACTTTAATATAATGTTTATGTATTGTATGATTTTGTTGGGATTTTTGGAAATCAATTACCAAAATTAAATCAAAAAAACCGAAGGCCTTGAGCCTAATTATGGTGATGATTTAATTTGGTTTTGATGAATGTATTAATGTTATAATGTTGTATTATAATGTATAAACATAGTGTATAATTGTTAGAATTTTTGAAAATCAAATACCTAATTTAAATCAAAAAAACCGAGAGCACTATGTGCATAAGGTGATGATTTAATTGGTTTTTTATGATTAAATGATGTTATATTGTTATACTATAGTATACAATCATAGTATATAATTGTTAGAATTTTTGAAAACCAAATACCATAATTAAATCAAAAAGCCGAGAGCATATATGCTCCATATGGTGATGATTTCAATTGGTTTGGTTGATATTATGATGTTACAATGTTATAATATAATGTTTAATCATGTTGTGATTTAAGTAGAATTTTTAGAAATTGTTTGATAATTATTGGGTAATTAAATCGAAATTACCATGAATATTGTTATATATTATGGAATGAATGCTTATGATGGACTATAGGTTATATTAATGATATATATTGATGTTGGGATATTATACTATGTGTATATTAATTTTGGGAATTTTTGGATAATTATTCCATATTATATGGAATTACCGAAATGTATATATATGTAAATATACTAATAAATGACAAACAATATCATATGGATCTTATAAATTCATATTCTGGACCATAGTGTATAATAATACACTATATTAATTTAGAAAAATTTTCAAAAGTCATTTAGTATTTTTAAGCTAATTATCGAAATTTTCGATAATTAAAAGGATTTAAAATCCTTTTAATTCAGTTTATTAATAAAATATATGTCTATTTATATTCTGGACATATTTGAATGATAAAATTTTATAAACATAGTTTACTATGTTTAAGACAAACGTTAGGTTGTTAACGTTTTAAAATCAAAATCGCATTTCTAATTATTAAAGGTTTAATAAATGCGAAATTATTTATAAGTCCTTGATTTACGTGATAAATCGAGAATAGGACTTCGTTTTCAAATCGATCAAATTCGATTTATAAAGCGAAATAGTAAGAAATTACTATTTGAAAGTCAAAATCGTTGACTTTGTTGACCGTGTTGACTTTGTTGACTTTTAAAGTCAAGCGTGCGATTATCGTTCGATAAATCGCCATCTTGCGTAAGATGTGCTAATTGAGTATAATACCTCATTAGCAAGGAAGGATTTCTAAATGAAATCCTTATATCGAGAAACGTGCTCATCGTTAAAGCGTTTAAGCGGGGCGTTAAGCGAAATAGTTGAGCGTGTCTCGAGCGAGAACAATTCGATTAAATAACGTATTTGAAAGCATATCGAATTCATTTGAGGAATTGATTCACGTCGATATAAAATAGCGAGTTATCTTTTGAAAGTCTCGAAAGGGCTTGAGCGACGTACTAAAACCTCGCTTTTCATAAAGGTGTGGGCCTTGAATGCGGCGGCGGGATTGACGTCGAACAAACCTGGGACTCGATTTACAACGAACCATAGTCGGTGGGCTTCTTATCTTCAAAATGTGGGCCTTTTCTTACCCACTAAAATGTGACTTCTTGCTATACCAAATGAGTTTATTCTGATACTTATTTTACAAGCTGTTATCAAATGTTTCTTGCATTACACCGCGAAAATATTTCGTTTTGTGTATGGATCCTATCTGTTATGCCGGGTAGAATTGTGGAGATAGTTGGAACTTTATTATGACATTTATGTCATTTGGGTCGCCTTGACCTTTTAAATGTCGGGTCTTGTCTTGGGATGATAAATGCACAGCTAGGATTGGCGTGAAGGTTGGAACTATCTGTTGTGTTAACATATGCTTGCAGAGTATTTGTGTTGTTTGTGCGGGATTACGGCCGGTCACGGCGTCGTAGATGGAGGCCTCACTCTCGACGTTTAATTTTAAATCTTGTTATGAATTGTTACTATGAGATATGGACCATACACACGAAAATGCTCGGCGAGCTATGTTTCTGACGAAAATGATTTGGTAAGCCTGAGGCATTTTAACTAAAACCACTTGTGACTTACTCGATATTGGCGGCGTAATTCAAATATTATCAAATGTTTTCGGCATGAGTCCACCGAGTGCAATTTCTTGTACTTAGCCACTGCATGTTTGTTTTAAATGTGCGGGTTGAGCTCGATGGTGATGATGGAGGTTGTGTTGAGGAGTCGGTGTCCTTGTTGTTTATTTAGGATTTGGTTTCGCACCTTGAATAAATATCATCATATATGTATTCACACACTTTCATTGCTAAACCTACGAACTCTTTTACATTATGCTTCTTGTTTTTGAACTATGGAGTTCGTCGGATCCTTTGTTTAATCCTTGGGTGCGATGGCTAAACCTTTGAATTATTGGGATATTATCTTATGCCATATTATGCGTGCTAGTTTATAACCAATGTGGTCTCTTATCTTAGTCAATTTGTCCTATAATACTATTCCTATTATTAGTCACCCTCTAGGCAAGGGCTGCAGGAGTGGGGGCGTGACAGTGGTATCGAGCATTGTTGCTCTTTGTAAACCAAAATCCTTTTTATTCTAAGTGCAGGTCGAGTCATTGGACTTCTAGTAACCCTCTTGACTCACTCGACACTCCATCACATCGAGCTCAGCCGGGAAAAGGTAGCGCATTTCTTTCTCAAAACCATGAAATGGAATTTTTTACATGTTAAGCAAGTTGGAAGAACTTTTGAAGGATTTGGTTATGATGAAAATTTTATGATGAAAATGAAAGTTGAGCAAGAAAATTTTCCAACATACCTTTAGTTGAACTAATGCAAGTACTAAGTATTGATATGAAAGTACATGGTGGCACTAGTTGAATGATCAACATGGGATGAATGAATCCATTTTGATATGCATATGAGTTGATTATGATTGTTATGTTGAAATCGTATTTCCAAAATTTTCAATTGAGACCTTATTCGACTTTCGAAATTTTGTTTATGATGAGCGATATGTTATCATAAGGCGAACCTAGACTCTAAGGAACATGTTCATATATCGTGAAAGAACATGAAGTGCGAACTTCTTTTCCTTACGAGGACAAAGAGCGATAGGAAGAATGAAAGTGATGATGGCCTCGAGCTCGAGCGACGAAGGCGGCGAGAAGGATGAACAAGGGTGACCTCGACGCTTAAAGATGAGCAGCGTCGACACTTCATCACTACTTCGACATGGTGAGCATCGACACGAATCATGACATGGGCGTCACTTACGGCTTCAGAATGTTCAGCCTCAACTTAAAACCCGAAAATGGTAGACGTATTACGTCGACATACGTCTCGATTTACATTTTGGCACGATCGCGCAAATTTCCTGCACTGCGCAGTAAATTTGTTTTAGCTAGATCTCTCGTTAGGACTCCGATTTATGCATGGTTTTCACCTGCGTACTCCTAACGCACTGATCTTCATTTGTTATGAATAACAGAATCCTAATTCTGTCTCAGAATACGATAGAGTCCGTTGAACTCTAGTTCGAGTGTCGATATAGGATAAGGATCTCGTAGCATATATTAAGATGTTATTGGCTTATGTATGCGTTTGGGTAAGATTAAGAAGGTAAGTTGTGGTATGTATTGTGCATTATGATGTTGCCTACCTTATAGATTTGCTTGACCCTTACCTAGTTGCTTCACGTTATGTTTAAGTTATCCTTGCTCCTTTTGAGATGGCGATAGTTGACTTATGTTAGTTTTGTTAAGTGACGGATGGAGGGATGAGATATCTCGCGAGGAGGAGGATTGGACCACACCCACCCAGAGGAGGAGGTGAGTATTTATCGCTCGGTGGATGTCTTGTTGGGAAGACTTGGGTGAGTTTTGGCATATTACCTCCGCCTTTGGAGGCGCCCGAGCCCAGGCGTGGCCAGATTATGATGACATCCAGCGACTTCTAGCGATACTCCCTGCACAGGGATGGATATGCAGAGAGATCGGGAGATTACATCTACCGGGCGATGGGCGACTCTGACACGGTGGGAGATTTGCCCGGTTTGTGAGTCACACGACTTACGTGTACAACATTTACAGGCAGCACCGAGAGGACCCTACCTCCTCCCAGAGTATACAGGCGGGATGAGTCGCGAGTGGCTATACAGAGGTTCCGAGGCGGTTGACCCGGTCGTGCCTCCTTTTCTTTTGATAAGGGTAGGCACCCCGCTTAGAGGCGACCGCCTAGAGCCTTGGGAGGCTGTATTCCCACCCTGTTGGACACCCGTCGTCCACGGTACCACCTCCACCACCTATGGTCCCGGCCGTACCACCGGTCGAGCACTTGGTCGGACGGCACGCATGAGGTGATAGGCGCGATGGGTATGCAGATCATTATACTTACGGCCGATCCGCCACGACTACGAGCTTCGGGTGAATCGTGAACGCTTTTAACCCCATGCGAGACATACTGATGGTGGAAGCGATGGGCGGACCATCGGAGGACTACCCGCATGGATATTTCGGCGGTGAGGGCGACTCAGGAAGAGGAAGATCCCGAGGAGGGCGAGTAGTGGGAAGGCGCGTGATGTAGACCACGATGAAGCTTAAGGAGATATTTTTTTTGTTTAAACACATTGTTTTCCTTTTCCTATGTTTAAATTTTTGTGATGGATTTAGAAACCTTAACTTTTGGAAGGCCGTGTGGGCCGGGACTTATGTTTTTTGTATAACCGTTGGTATTGAACATCCTGCCTATGGCAGAAATTTTTGGATATATATATACATGACCCTGATAGGGCTTTTGCGGCAAGTTATGTTTGTTAAGAGTGATATATTACATTTAGAATCGTTTGACAATTAGGCCGTAATAGTGTTGGTGTATGTTGGGTTGTGAAAAGAATAAGTGCTAATGATTACTTGTTTCCTATAGCGACATGCCTCCGAGAAGAAATCCGGGCAAGAACCCGAGGTCGAGGTCGGGAGGCCGAGAGGAAGGGTAGAATCCCGAGCAAGAGCGAGAGATATTCCCCAACCACCACCTCCGCCTCAACCCGATCGTGGGATCGAAGAAATGTTTCTAAGGCAGAATCCTCACTGTCTTTAACGGGAAAGGCAACCGGAAGAAGCCGAACAATGGGTTAGGGCCATTGAGCGGATTTTACCTTCTTAAGATGCACGACACGGGATAGGCATGGTGTGTTACCTTCAGTGATAGGACGGGTGACTTACGGTGGGAGGCGGAAAGAAGACCTTCTTCTTGAGCAATTGGAGGAGTTCTCATGGGAGGACTTCAAGAGGGGCTGTATGAAGTACATCCCTAAAAGCTATAAGAGGAAGAAGGGCGAGAATTTTCTGCTAAAACAAAAAGGATAGTGTGTGGCCGACTATGATCGCACTTTGCGAGATGTCGAGATATGCACAGGCGGTGGACACCGACTTGAAAATGTCGGAAAAGTTCGGTCGGGGCTAAGAATGGAGATCGCATGTCTCTTGCCAACCATGGAGACCTATCCTACTGAAGCTCTCGCACGAGCTTTAGACATTGAGGAGGCCATGGCCAGAATAAGTCGGTGTTGTCTCGGACACAATCGTTGGATAGAGGAAAAGGAAATGGGAACCCAACCGCGGAATAACAACCGCGGGAGCTATGGGGCATAAGTCATGGCGCCCGTGGTGAGGAAGCGCTTGGCGCCACAAGGACAAAGGCGGAAGAGCGACTTATGCTCCACCGGCAAGGGACCACGAGGAGCAGTCGAGGCACCTCAATGCCTAGATGCCATAGAGCACACAAGGGTGTGTGCGCGGAAAGCGTGGTGGTTGTTACAGTGCAGGCGAATGGGCATTATGCGACAATTGCCCGGTGTCACGTTCGGATATAAGGCCGAACCAGATCGGGCAATGCTCGACCACTAAAGGGCTATCTGATTTCAACCCCACCACAGCGGTTCCAACCCCAACCCGGCAACTCGGTGGCAACAACCCGGCGGTGGTGCGGCAACCACAATGGCGGCGGCCATGACAACAACCCCGCAACGCGATGGCGGCCACCGCCTCAACAACAACAAAGCGGCACCACCGCGCCAACGTCAGCAGCGGCGGCAACAAGCGAGCAACGGCCGCCGAATCAACAGGACCGGCGCCCGTCGGCCTCGGTAGGCTCGAGACGAGAACTACGCGCACATAGGAGGCGAGCGAACAAAACCAAGGAAACTTGGCGGTATGGGAGTTCTCCTCAACCTACTGTTATAGTATTGTTCGATCGGGTGCTTCGCATTCTTTCATTGCAAAATCATGCGTGAAATGATGGGCCCTAGGTCAGAAAATCGACCGGATATGAGAATCTCATCGCCTATAGGAGGGATTATGGTACATACACACTTTTGCTCGAACCTAGAGTTGACATTAGGATCACTTAAGGTTACGGCTAACAATCTAAACATAATACCCATGGACGATGTAGACTTAATCCTAGGAATGGTGGTTAGCTAAGAATCATTCCACGATTCTCTGTAAGGAAAGGAAAATTTGTTTCACTTTCACGGACAAGAAACTACGCATTTCACGGGATCGGCATGGGAGAAGGATTCCGATCGTATCGGCACTACAAGCTAGGAGGATGATGAACGAGAAGGGATGCCATGCATTCTTTGTTTATTTAAGCGAAGAGGATAAACCATGCATTCCTTGTTTATTTAAACGAGGGTAGAAGACATTGAAGTTGTCGAGAATTTTCGGACGTATTCCCGAGAACCTACCGGGGCGCCTCGATGACAACTAGAGTTTACTATCGACTTGGAGCCGGATCAGCCCGATGTCGAAGCGCCTATAGGATGGCCCCAAAGGCTGGAGGCGAAAATCAAATCAAGAACTTTTGGATCTAGGTTTCATTAGGCTGAGTGTTTCACCTTGGGGCCGCTGTTTTGTTTGTCGAAGAAGGGCGGTTCTTTGAGGATGTGCATCGATTATAGAAATTAAATAAGATGACACTAAAGAACAAATACCCTTTACCGAATTGATGACTGTTTGATCAATTGCGAGGCGGGGAGTATTCTCTAAATTGATCTTAAGTCGAGGATACCATCGGTTGAAAATACGGTCTCGGGATGTACCTAAGGCGCATTCGAACCGATATGGCCACTATGAGTTCATAGTTATGCCATTCGGATTAACCAATGCACCGACCGTATTCATGGACCTCATGAGCAGTATTTCATCCATTTACGGATAAATTTGTTTTGGTCTTCATAGATGATATCCTTATTTACTCAAAGAATGAAGAGGATCATAGGGAACACCTCTGAGCGGTTTTGCAAACCACGAGAGCGAAGACTCTCTTTGCTAAGTTTAGCAAATGTGAGTTTTGGTGAAGGAAGTTATGTTCCTTGGACACATCGTGTCTGCTGAAGGTATAAAAGTAGATCCGGCCAAGTAGAGGCCGTGCGAGAATGGAAATCACCAAAACTCGACGAGTTAGAAGTTTCCTAGGATTAGCTGGTTACTATAGGAGATTCATGAAGGATTCTCCAAAATTGCAAGGCCAATAACCCGACTACTCGGAAGGAATCAAGTTCATTTGGATGATGAGTGCGAGGCGAGTTTCCAAATACTTAGGAAAAATTGACCGGTGCACGGTTCTAGCGGTTCGAGCGGACAAGGGGTATGTAGTCTATCTGAGCGCATCTAAGGCTGGGTGGGTTGTGTTTTGATGCAAGAAGGAAAAGTGATAGCTTATGCATCCGACAACTCGGACCCCAGTGAACTACCCACCCACGATTTGGAATTAGCGGTTTGTGGTTAATGCGCGAAAATTTGGAGACACCATCTCTATGGTGTGAGATGTGAGATCTTCACGGACCACAAAAGTTTGAAGTATTTCTTGAACAACGAGATTTGAATATGAGACAAAAAGATGGCTTGAATTAGTAAAGATTACGGTGTGGTATTAACTACCACCGGGCAAAGCGAATGTAGTGGCGGCGCTTGAGTCGTGAAACCGTACCAGTTAGGATGTCTCTTCATACTGAGAGGAAAAACTCGTTGAAGAGTTTGGAAGGATGAGGATTGAGCTGGTTGAACCACCCAAGACAATTGTGGTGTGTCGCTACACTCACACGACATCGATCTAAGAAAAAGAATTGTCGAGAGACAAAGGATGGAGGAAAAGTTAGAAAAGATCGAGACGAAGGATAAGGTGCAGAGGTTTAAGAATTTCAGAGCGCGAAACAACGCCTTATTGTTTGAAGGTAGGATATCGTCCACGGCGGCCTTGAGCTTCAAAATGAAATCTGAGTGAGGCTCACGATACACCTACACCGCCCACCCAGCGGTACAAAATGTACCAAGACACGAAGGAAAAATTTTGGTGGGAAGGCGTGAAGCGAGGCGTAGCATCTTTAAGTGAAACGCTGTCTTGTTTGCCAGCAGTGGCGTTACATCAGCGACCTTACGGAAGTTGCAACCATTGGAAATCCACGAGTGGAAATGGGATGATATAACGATGGATTCGTTACAAGCTTACCCAAATCGAAAAGAGGAAACACGACCATATGGGTAATTGTGGATAGACTTACCAAAGTGCCCACTTTCTACCTATTCAAAGCACTTATGGATCGATAAATTGGCTCGGTATCGTTAAGGAAATTATCGATTACATGGAGTGCGAAATCTATTACCTCGATCGAGACTCCAAATTCACATCAGTTACGGATTAGTTTGCGAGAGAATTGGGAACTAAACTCGATTTCGATCGGCATTTCATCCACAAGCGATGGGCGATCGGAAAGAACGATCAAGCGTTAGAGGATATGCTTGAAACGGTAATATTGGACCGAGGTGCAAAATGGGAAGATATTTTACCTCGATTGAGTTTGCCTACAACAATAGCTACCAAGCGGCGATCGGCATGGCCCCACAAGCGCTTGTATGGCAAAAAGTGTAGATCACCGCTTTATTGGGATGAAGTCGGTGAGAGAAAGATTATAGGGCATGATGCGGTGAGCGAGATGATCGAGATCGTCAGGCAAATTAGGATTAGAATCAAAGAGGCTCAAGATAGGCAAAATCTTCTGACGATACGCGTAGATCCGAACTACGATTTGAAGATGGAGACAAAGTGTTTCTTAAGGTCTCTCCATCAAAGGGATTGTCGAGTTCGGACTAAAGGAAAGTTGAGACCCGTTTTATAGGACCATATGAGATCTAGAGAGGATAGGTCCGATGGCTTATAGGTTGGCCTTCCGCCAAACCTGGGAATGTGCATAATATTTTCACGTGTCGCATGATTGCGAAAATCGTTCAAGATCTAAGCACGTGATCCGCCAAGAGGCGACGTGATTCTCAAGCCCGACATGAGCTACGAAGAGGAACCAATGGCAATCCTCGACTATAAAGTCCAGCGACTACGGAGCAAGTCGATTCCGTTAGTCAAAGTCTTTGTGGAACACCACGGACGAGAAGAAGCCGTGGGAACTTGAAGAGGCGATGAAAGAGCGATACCCGATTTGTTTGTCTAAAGGTATACAAATTTCGGGATGAAATTTTTCTTAAGGGGGTGGAATGTAATATTCGAAGAAGCGAACATACGATTACGGTATTCTAAACCCGTAATTAGGGTTTTTGGTATATAATTTTTACGACATCGAATATTATGATTTCGATATCGTTATAAATTCTTTTATAATTCACTAAGGATTGTGAATTACGAAATGAAATTTATGAAATGATACGACGGTATTATTTTAACGTCGAATCGCGTGTCGAGCGTCGACTTTCTGTAAATCTCGAAATGCAAAGCTTGGAATTAATTTCCATCTTAATTCCTTTATTAAAGGAATATATTTATAAAGTAAGTGCGAGCTTACTCGACCATTTTGAGATGAGTCGATTTTGAGCGTTTGAGGCGTTTTGAGCGTCGGCGTCTGAGACGTTTTGTAAAATGAGTTTAATGCTCAGGAAATTATAATAATTAATTTTCTATTATTATTTTATATAATTACAGTATTATTAATTATTAAAATCAAATTTTCAGTTATTAAAATTCGATATTTTGGTATTGAATTTTTCGAAAACCCTAAGTTTATAAACTATGGTTTTTCACATGAAATGATACCATTAAATTATCATATGGTATCTAAACTATATGTTATGATATATATGAGTATTATTAAGCTATGAAATCAGTTTTTGGATCATTAAAACTCGATAGCATACATTTATAATTTTCGAACCCCAATTATAAAAATTAGGGTTTCATATGCATGAATTGATGCTATTATTTTATCCTATGCTATTATTTAATATCTAAATCATATATTATGATATATATATATATATTTGATCGAATTGAGCATGAGTATCAATAATAGGTGTGATTTACATTTTATTCCTATTTTTCCTAATTTGATCGGTATTTTCGAATAAATGCAATATGTTGGATTTAATTATTTTAATGACTTGTATTATACATCTATGATCATGTATGATATGTATATCTTGTATTAATGTGCAAATGAAATTAAAACAGCCTAAACCCCAAATCTCACCAGGAACAAACATGATCCAGCTTTATTTTTGCGATACATGGAACCTTTCCACTAGCTAATCATCACTCTCACCTCATTATTGGGCTGCTCTCTCCCCATTGGGGATGAGTGTGGGTGCCATGTAAAATGGGGAGGAGAGGGGTAGGAAGACTCTTCACTTCTTCACTCATTATACACTCTCAAACATAACAAACACTCTCCATTCTCTCCCAAAACTCTCCAGTTTTACAAAGCGAGCCATCCTCCTCTCATTCTCTCTCAAAATTTTCTTCTTCCTCTCCTCCATTTCCCAAACTTTGAGTATTCTAGTGTTGTCTTGAGATTCTATATCATTTCAAAGGTAAACAAGGCACCTAGTACAGATTTTTACCTCCATTTTACTATGAAAATCGAGCATGTTCATATATATGTGTGTGTGTGTTAATGCCATATATGTATATTGTGTATGTTTTTAATGTTCTATGAATAAGCTATGGATGATATATGTTCTTGATGATTTTATTTCCAAATATGTGAATATATGTTAGAATAAGCTTAGATATTGTACATTAAATTGTTGAAATGGATCTAGTGTTTGTTCATGATTTTTGAACCATAGGATATGTTGATAAAATTTTGAAAACTTTATAAAATAAAATGATGATGACCGATTACTTCTTGAATATTTTAGTGATGGATTATTGTTTATTATCATGTTTATAACCCATGGTTTTGATTTGAAAATTTTAGAAAACCACAGGTATTTTCATTAAAATACCGTGAGCTATTCAAAATATACCATGGAGTATAAATTTTATTTTAAGCTTGTGATGACATATTAATGCTTTAATGTATTGTTTATATGTTATTTGATTTATTTAGAATTTTGGAAACCATATGTTTAATTATTTAAAAATGCCGTGAGTATATATATACATGAATGTTGATGTATGATTTTATTTTGATCATACAATAGTATATTAATACTTTAATATAATGTTTATGTATTGTATGATTTTGTTGGGATTTTGAAATCAATTACCAAAATTAAATCAAAAAAACCGAGGCCACGAGCTAAGTATGGTGATGATTTAATTTGGTTTTGATGAATGTATTAATGTTATAATATTGTATTATAATGTATAAACATAGTGTATAATTGTTAGAATTTTTAAAATCAAATACCTAATTTAAATCAAAAAGCAGAGCACCATGTGCATAAGGTGATGATTTAATTGGTTTTGATGATTAAATGATGTTATATTGTTATACTATAGTATCTGAACATAGTATATAATTGTTGGAATTTTTGAAAACCAAATACCATAATTAAATCAAAAGCCGAGCATATATGCTCCATATGGTGATGATTTCAATTGGTTTGGTTGATATTATGATGTTAGAATGTTATAATATAATGTTTAATTATGTTGTAATTTAATTAGATTTTTAGAAATTGTTTGATAATTATTGGGTAATTAAATCGAAATTATAGTGAATATTGTTAAATATTGTGGAATGAATGCTTATGATGGACTATAGATTATATTAATGATATATATTGATGTTGGGATATTATACTATGTGTATATTAATTTTGGGAATTTTGGATAATTATTCCATATTATATGGAATTACGAAATGTATATATATGTAAATATACTAATAAATGACAAACAATATCATATGGATCTCATAAATTCATATTCTGGACCATAGTGTATAATAATACACTATATTAATTTAGAAATTTTTCAAAAGTCATTTAGTATTTTTAAGCTAATTATCGAAATTTTGATAATTAAAAGGGTTTAAAATCCTTTTTAATTCAGTTTATTTATAAAATATATGTCTATTTATATTCTGGACATATTTTGGAAATTATAAAATTTTATAAACATAGTTTACTATGTTTAAGACAAGCGTTAGGTTGTTAACGTTTTAAAATAAAAATACGCATTTCTAATTATTAAAGGTTTAATAAATGCGAAATTATTTATAAGTCCTTGATTTACGTGATAAATCGAAATAGGACTTTACGTTTTCAAATCGATCAAATTCGATTTATAAAGCGAAATAGTAAGAAATTACTATTTGAAAGTCAAAATCGTTGACTTTGTTGTGTTGACCGTTGACTTTTAAAGTCAAGCGTGCGATTATCGTTCGATAAATACGCGGTCTTGGCGTAAGATGTGCTAATTGGTATAATACCTCATTAGCAAGGAAGGATTTCACAAATGAAAACCTTATATCGAGAAGCGTGCTCATCGTTAAAACATTTAAGCGGGGCGTTAAGCGAAATAGTTGAGCGTATCTCGAGGCGAGAATAATTCGATTAAATAACGTATTTGAAAGCATATTGAATTCATTTGAGGAATTCAATTCACGTCGATATAAAATAGCGAAGTTATCTTTTGAAAGTCTCGAAAGGCTCGGCGACGTACTAAAACCTCGCTTTTCATAAAGGTGTGGGCCAAAAAGCATGCAACGGGATTACGACGTGCGAACAAATCTAGGACTCGATTTACAACGAACCATAGTCGGTGGGCTTCTTATCTTCAAAATGTGGGCCTTTTCTTACCCCACTAAAATATGACTTCTTGCTATACCAAATGAGTTTATTCTGATACTTATTTTACAAATGTTTCTTGCATTACACAAAATATTTCGTTTTGTGTATGGATCCTACATGCCGGGTAAAGTATTTGGAACTTTATTATGACGAGTTATGTCATTTGGGTATGGATTTTAAATGTCGGGTCTGTGCCGTATGATAAATGCACAGCTAGGATTGGCGTGAAGGTTGGAACATAACATATGCTTGTACCTTGTCTGCGGATTACGACGGCGTCGTAGATGGGAGGCTCACTCTCGGCGTTTAATTTTAAATCTTATTATGAATTGTTACTATGAGATATGGACCATACACGAAAATGCTCGGCGAGAGCTATGTTCTGAAAAATGATTTGGTAAGCCTGAGGTATTTTAACTAAAACCACTGTGACTTACTCGATATTGGCGGCGTAATTCAAATATTATCAAATGTTTTGGCATGAGTCCACCGAGTTCAATTTCTTGTACTTAGCCACATGTTTGTTTTAAATGTGCGGGATGAGCTCGATGGTGATGATGGAGGCTGTGTTGAGGAGTCAGGTGTCATTGTTGTTTTTTAGGATTTGGTTTCGCCTTGAATACATATCATCATATATGTATTCACACACTCATTGCTAAACTCTAAACTCTTTTACATTATGTTTCTTGTTTGTACTATTGAGGTCCATCGGATCCTTTGTTTAATCTTTGGGTGCAATGGCTAAACCTTTTGAACTATTGAATTATTATCTTATGCCTATTACGCATGCTAGTTTATATCGATGTGGACCACTTATCTTAGTCAATTTGTCCTATAATACTATTCCTAGTATTAGTCACCCTCTGACCGGGCTACCGGGTGGGGCGTGACATAATTAAAGTATTATTTAGCATTAAAATCAATTCTGACATTATAAGAACTCGATAATTACAACTTAGTAATTTGAAACCTAATTGCAAAACTAGGTTTTCTCATGAAATGATACCATTAAATTATCCTATGCTATTATTTATTATCTAAACTATATGTTATGACATATATACATATATATGGTATGAAAATGACTATTGAATTAATAAGAGGCGTGAATTATATTTTATAGCATTATTCACGCCATTTTCGTATATTTTACTATGTGATGTTTTAATTATTTAAATGGCATGTATTTTATATCTATGATTTATATCTTGATTAATACATAGTATTATTGTACAAATGAAATAAAATCACCTCTTTGAACTATACATATGCGCCGGCCATCACTCTTCTGTCACGTCCCCACTCCGGCATAACCCGGACTGGAGGGTGACTAATACTAGGAATAGTATTTTAGGTCAAAACGGCTAAGATAAAGATACATATCAATTGTAAACTAGCATGCTTGACATGACATAAAATGATATCATAACAATTCAAATGGTTTAGGCCGTCGGACGAAAGACTTATCAAGGATCGATGGACCTCAATAGTTCAAAACCGTAAACATAACATAAAGAGTTCGAGATTGCGGAAAGTGTGTGAATACATATATGAAGATATGTATTCAATGGTGAACTCAAATTCTTAATAAAAATGGTCGAGGACCTTGGACTCCTCAACACCTCCTCCATCACCACCATCGAGCTCAACCTGCACATTTAAAACAAATATGCGAGGCTAAGTATAAATAATGCACTCGGTGGACTCATGCGAAAACATTTGATAATATTTGAATTACGCCGCCAATATCAAGGTAAGTCACAAGGGTTTTAGTTGAAATGCCTTGTGCTTACTAAAACATTCGGTTCAGAAACATCGCTCGGTAGTATTTTCTTGGTGTGTATGATCCATATCCCATAATCGTATCTCATCACAATATCAAAGATCAAGCGTCGAGAGGCCTCCCTTCTACGGCCGTAACGACCGTTTACCCATACAAACACACAGTCACGTTCGGTGTACCGTTAGCCTAGCGGTATTTATCCTCGGCATAGGACCCGATATCGATTTCATAAAAAGGTTGGGCGCGACCCGACAAATAGCGAGTATCTTGTCATGTCATCCAACCATCACGCCATTTATGCATTTCATATCATCATATAGTTCCAACCATCACACCATGCATAATAGATAGGATCCATACACAAAGCGAAATATTTTGGTGGTAATGTTGTAAAACATTTATCAGCGGTTGAAGAGTAAGTACTGTAAATAAATTCATTTTGGAAGACTAGTGAAGTCACATTTGTTTGAAAAGTAAGCCCACCTGGACTATGGTTCGTCGTAAATTGAGTCCTAGGTTTGTTTGCTTGTCAGTGTCCAATCGTCTCGTTCGCGTCCACACCTTTACGCAAAAGCGATATTTTAGTACGTCGTTCACGCTTATCGAGACTCTCAAAGTCTAAGATAACCCGATATTCTATATCGATATGGTCAATTCTCAATGAATTCATCGTTTTCATATCGTATTTCAATTGAGCGGTTCTCGTTCGAGATAGGTTCAACGATTCGGTTTAACCTTTCCGGTTTAAACGTTCAACGATAAGCACGTTCTCGGTGTATGGGTCTCATTTGTGAAATCTTTTGTACTTTTGAGTCTGTAACAGCCCGCCTTTCCAAAGTGCGGATTAGCGGCTGTTACTAATGACGGGGATTAACAACGAGGAACAAGGACTAATTATGGAGCTGCGAGGTATATAATAGACAAATTCTCGAAACTTCATATCATTTGATGTGACACATATATCGTACATCTGGCGGATCGTTTAGACTCTTGACTAAAGGGTTCAACTCGAAACATAACCTATATAACTGCGGCGGAAAGGCGTGTGATTACACATATGACGATATGTAATCGGTATACTTATCGATGACAAAAGACTCCAAGCGCTCAACACTTCAACATCCAACATCAATCGCTCAACTGCACATTTAAAACAAACATGCGGGGCTAAGTACAAGAATGCACTTAGTGGGCTCATGCGAAAATATTTTCTTTAATTACACCGCCCGTAAGTAAGACATGAGGGTTTTAGTTGAAAATGCCTTATTTACTAAAACATTTTCTCATTTCTCAAAACATCGCTGAGCATTTTCTCTTTATTGTGTATGATCCATATCACTTTCTCATAACTTCTCACATATAACTTTCACTTTAAACGCCGTGAAGGAGGCCTCCTTCTCGTCATTGAGACCGCCGAAATTGTCCTTTCGGCACACAGTCCATATAATCGCATCGATCCGTGGCTAGGAATAGACCAGAATTCATCCTCTAGCACAGACTCAAATTGACCTCGGTAGAATAGACCGAAATTCATCCTCCACAGACGGGATCCAATTCATTTTATAAAATTTGGGGCGACCAGTTGGGGCGACCCGACAACTGTTCAATATCATGGTTGGCTTGCCCGACAACCGATTCACTTTCAAAGTTGGCTTGCCCAACATCACGATAGGATTCATACACAAAACATAAACACTTTGGGCGGTAATCATTTCATGACATTTCTCAACAAATCGTAAATAAATACTTTTCATTTGCGAAGCGATAAATAAAGGGTTTTCGAATAAAGCCCACAGTGCGTGGCGTTTGATAAGGACTTTCCTCTAACGTCGGCGTTCGAGCGCGTCCAACCTTTACGTGAAAAACTAATTTAATGCGTGGGTCGCGTCTTTCTAAAACGTCAAAGTCAAGAGTTTTGATAATCCTTCTAACCAATTGAGTACGTCTTATACGTCTTAGCATATCTAATCAACGTTAATTGCATTCCTACTAGACGTATCACATCACGTTGATCACGTATTCTCGTATTTCGTATAACTTTGACTTTTTGGTCAACATTTGACTTTTTAGTCAACAATGTTGACTTTAGTCAACATTTTGACTTTTATTACACATTTGACTTTTAATTAAGTATATATATATATATATATATATATATTCAAAATTATATATATATAATTCTCAACTTAAATCGATTTTCAATCATAATATCATAAGTCTCGATTTTTCACGTTTTCCAACAATCATGATTAATAAGCGATAAATATAATTAAATTAGCACATAGCACTTTATTTCTAATCTTCGTCACTTAATCAAATATTTCGGCGTAAACATAATAATTCTCGTTCTAAAATCACATAAAATTATAGTATGTCTAAAACATTATTTTAGAACATATTATGTGATTATCTTTGATAAAATAAATTTAAATCATTATAACCCATACTTATGCATTTTCGGTATTTATGGGTTAATAAGTATAACTTGTGCAATAATTCCCAAAATTTCACATATCACACTATATTCTTATGGGATCAATAATATGTAATTATATTGATCATAGAAAAATTGTACATCATTAGATTTTAACATATTGTTTTGGTGGTTTTGAAAAACCAATTATACATTTTCAAAATCTAATTAAATCACATAACACATAATCACTATCATATTTCATTACTATAACATAATTATCAACATATGTCAATCATTCACTAACATACATAACTTGTACATCAATTGTTCCTTAATACTATAGTTTTCGAAAATTCACTTAGGAACAATTAATTCTTCTAAACTTCATAAATCCATCCAACACCATATTATGAATCTATATCATCAATATGCTATAATATCATTAAATCATGAATCATATATCAACATATCATGTCTTATTATTTTTCAAAATTTATGATTCTATATACTAAAGTTTTTTTCCAAAAATTCCACATAAAATCATAGGATCTTAAACATCACCAACTATTATTATTTCATACTCAAAACCACAATTAAAATTATAATCATCAACATATCCTATCTTTATGGATTCGGTCATCATGAAATTTTTATTTTCATGCTTAACTTTGTAATATACTTATAATATAAGCAGCAATATCATATAAACATAATTCCTAAACACTTTAGCACATGAACATAACTTTCGAAAATATCATCATAATTAAACTAAGCTCATAACATAAGATTTAACTGACGAAAATCAAAAATTCTAGCATGTATATGAAGCTTCTAAGATTTCTAACCTTTTAATCGTCGATTCCTAATCGTAGTGTTTATTTGATCTAGGATTTGAGATGAACAAAATGAACTCTCTCTAAATTTTGCCCTCTATTTTCGGTACTCACTTGAACAAATGAGGAAGAAATTTGATCTAATACATATATATATATAGACTTGTCCACTTGCAAGCTTTAAATGTCTTATGTAATTAAATTATAGCACTTGCACACTTGCACAACTTTTCGTCCACTTAGAATAATATAGAACCAAAGCTTTCTTTTATCACTTATTTCTCACGGCACTTCCTAAACCATAGGATGACAAATTTTATTTTATGATGATATAATATATTAATTATACTTAGCAAAATATCTATTTCATAGTCAACAATTTCAACTCACACAATTATTACACTTTAATACTTCTTCAACAATTTCGTCTACCAAGTGGCACTAGTGTACAAAATTTATTCCATCCAAAAATTTCCTTCCATTCATTCCTCAATGTTCACGTCAATAACATAATGAATGAAGATAATTTTATTTATTTATTTCATGTTAACTTACAACATTTAATGTCATTATCAATTATTAATTGGAGAATGTCTCTTCCCACTTGCTTCTCTTGATTCACGCCAACTTGCAATCAAAGAGAAAATTTCTTTATTCATGTAATTCACGTCAATTTGCAAGGATTAAATACATTTATCTGTTTGTTTTAACTATTCATTGCTTTTAAAATTATATCACATGATTAATGTACATTAGAATTATATTTACGTAACAAAGGAAATAATCACTTAGACTATGTATTTATATAGGTGTCGGCCCCATATCAATTAAAGGGATTAATTTTATTAATTTATATTATCATAAACTGCAATAATACTTTAGGATAAAATTATATTTGAAAAGTCAAAATTTACACTGACTTTAATTAAATTTCACACTTGTTCACACTAATTTTCAAACTTTTCAACTACTACAAAACAAATTTCATAGTTACTTGTTTAATTTGGCTACAAACTCTATCTTATCTTATAATATTATCTTATCATCATAATTATAACATAGCATTAATTATGGCATGATATTTTCTTTAATTCACACAAATAATTCAACATTTTCGGCACCTATGTGTACAAGTGGCCTCCCACTTGTATAAACCATAATAAACCTTATCTTATACATTAATAATGTCTCACTTTAATAATTATTGCATAGCATCATCAAAAGATAAGGATTTAATTTATTAACACATATAAGTGTAATTTTCGGCAATCATACTACATAAATGCTACATAATATATGTCCTAGATAATAAATTAAATCATAGGAATTTTTTTTTTTTTTTTTTAAATTATTCCATGTCACATTTCACAAATTTCGAACCCTAATTTCGAAAATAGGAAGCAATTATCCAATAATTGTTTCTTAATTCCTTTAGCATTATTTTGATGATAAATAATGCTCTTATATCATAAAATAATCATAGGAATTTAAATAATAGAATTCCATGATCGTTTGACTAAGTTTTCAACTCATCTCCAAAAGCCGACGTTCTAAACGTCTCAATTCGTTTGATAATCGTATCATCTCTAAATGTTCATAAGAACATTGTAGTCACTTCTCTATATTCCTTTGATAATAAGGAATTTAATTCTAAGCTCTGTTACTTAGAAAATATCGTAATACTTAACTGTCGAATTTTATCGACGTTAGAAATATACGTTCGAAGGAATATTAGAAACCATATTCCTTAATTCACTAAGTGTCAGTGAATATGATTTAATAATCCTTGTATAAAGGATAGTCAAAATCAAGTTTCGATAAATCACTATTTCGATTATCGAAATAAAAACCCTAATTCGCGATTTTTATTATCGCATTTTGGCGTTTAAAAACTCGGGGTATTACATTCTACCCCCCTTAAAATAAATTTCGTCCCGAAATTTGCATACCTTAAAATGTGGGACACTTTCTTTCGTACTATACCTCATATAGGTCATATCAATCGTTGCTCAACAGCTATTGTCGCAGGTGATCTTAATAAATGGAAAACGTATTTCCAATTTGTACTTTCATTTCGGTCCTAATACCCTCAACATATCTTAAAACATTCATATCGTTCTTTTCTAGCTGCTCATACGTGCGTGAGCGAAAGTTATGCTAAAGTTAGATTTAGTGTCAAACTCTTTTGTGGGTTATTCAAATCTAGATACAAACTTAGAATCTCTATTAGATATAACAGATTTTGGTACTCCTATAAACGTACAATCTCTTTTGAACTAACTCATCAGATTCATGAGTAATTCGCATAGGCAGAAAATAAGCTCTTTGAGTAAGTCGATTCACTACTATCCATATAGCGGTGTTATCTCTTGTGATTTTGACATCTTTCCTCTGTTTGTCTATTATCCTTTTCCTCACATTAGACGATAGAGTGAGTGTAGCAATACAACTCATGATCATCTCTGGTTGTTCAACCATTTCTATTTTCATTCCTTTAAACTCTTGTACGAGTTTCTATCCTTCTTACTGTTTTAACCTTTTGCCAGATTCATATGGATTTCTTCAGAAGACACAACATGTCTTAGGAATATTATTTCTTTAAGCCGAATCCGCCTTAAATAACCTTGGCGAAATTTGTTTGCCTTTTATGTCTGCAAGAAAATTCTCAAGAGCTCTTTATACTCTTTCTTGCCCTTCAAATAGATGAGAACATCATTTATGAAGATTTAAGACAATTTGTCTTAGCATGCGCGGAGCACTTAATTTTTCATGAACATGGCTGGCGCATTAGTTGGTCCGAACGGCATAACTATAAACTTATAGTAGCCATATCTTGTTCGGAAAGCCATTTTGGGTACATTTTTAGCTCGTGCCTTAAATTGATTATAGTCCAATTGAGATCGGTTCTCAGGACTATCCTTGTTTTTTTTTTTTTTTTTCTACTGACCGAATACTCATTTATCCTCGGTAATGGATTATTCACTCTCGATAATCTATACACTTTCTTAATGGGCTATCTTTCTCCTTTGACAAGCAAATTGGGTGCTTCCTAAGGTGGTACTCTAGGTCCGATGAAACTTAGATTTTAAAATTTTTAATTTGAATCCTTATCCTTTCACTTTCCTTGAATCCATTTGATAAAGGTACTTTTGTCATAGTCTAATAATGATCTTAAATCGATAGTGGTGCTCTAGCTGCTTATCGGGGTAATCTTACTAAGTTGTCAGGAAATATCTAGAAATTCTTGAACAATTTCCACATCCTCTATCTCCATTTCTGCTTTTCATTCTATGCTTAGATAAACAGGGAATGCTCGACATCCCTTCTTGTTTATAATCCCTTCATTTGTAGTGTGGGTATGGTCGGAATTTCCTTTCCCGTGTGGATTCCATAGAAACTTATAACTTCTTGCTCGGAGATATGAATCGAAACTTCCTTTCATTAGACAGGATCGTAGAATGGTCTTTGACTAACCAATCTATTCTTAAGATTACGTCTACATTCTTCATAGGTGTAATGTTCAAGTGATTCATCGATCTCTAGTGATTCTAGGTTCAAGTCTAATGTTCATGGTGAAAAGATTCTCTTCCCGATTTGCTCGTTCCAACTTTAGGTTTTAATCCTATCTCGCATGCTTTTGAAATAACGAATGTAAAGTATTCTTTTCAATTGGAAGTACTATAGATGCGTTGGGAAGTTCTTCGTACTGTCATGTTCCTTGACTTCGTTTGTTCCGTCTTTGATGGTAATATTGTTGCGGATGTGGTTCTTTGTGGCGAAGATGAATTGCTTTGAGTGGTTGGGAATGGCCTAGTTGGTTCGGCCTTCGGTTTCTTCTGGCGTCTCTTAGGGCAATTATTTACATAGTGACCCTCCATACCACATCTAAAGCAAATGCCTAATAGGCACTCACCCTTATGCATCTTTTGACATCTTGGGCAAGGCATAGCTTTAATATGCTCTTGGGGACTTCTCATTGTTGTGGAAAACACTGGACCTTTCCACAAGTGCCCTTGTGGCACCATGTTTCCTTGCCATGGCCTTTTGTTATTTGAGCTTCCCACATTGCCTCGGTTATAATTACTAAGATTACCTTCCCATTTCCTCTTGCCCTTGTCACAAGCATTATGTGACTGAGTGGGAGCATGCTTATCTTCTGGCATTGCTGCCTCAATGTCTAAAGCCCGACTAAGAGCTTCAGTATATGTTAAGTCTCCATGACTTGCTAGAGGCATCTTTATCTCATGCCTTAGACCAGATCTAAACCTCTCTGACATTTTCATGTCAGTATTTACTTGGTCCGGAGCATACCTTGACATGTCGCAAAAGACGCGATCATATTCAGTCACGGACTTGCGTTCTTGCTTTAGGTTGAAAAACTCAATTTCCTTCTTCTTTCTATAGCTTTTAGGTATGTATTTCTCATACATTTCCGTCTTAAAGTTTTCCCAAGTGAATTCATCTATTTGTTCTGGTGTTAGGGTTTTCCTTGGACTTCCCACCGTAAATCAATTGGTCCGTGAGTTGGAAAGTCACACAAGATAGTCTCTCTTGTCTTTGTAAACGAAGGAAATCAAATATCCTTTCTATTGTTCTTACCCATTGCTCAGCATCCTCGGGACTTCCTTTTCCATTAAAGGTAGGAGGATTTTGCCTTAGAAAAAGTTCCTCAATTCTACGATCAGGTGGAGGTGGGGGTGGTTGTGGTATTTCTCTTTCGGGATGTGGGACTCTACCCCTTCTCTCACCTCTTCCTCTAAGTTCTTGCTCAGGTTCGTGTCTAGGCGGCATTCTGGAATTTCAAAGATGTAATTAGCATTCACATAATGCTTATCGTAAGTTATACATAACATCTTCAGGCAATCCCTTCATAAAACGGTTTTAGTAAAACCATTCACCCCTTTTTGTGTTCACTATTCGTGGTTTCATGGAGATTTCAATTACCTGAAAACAACTTTGTTCAAGCATGATCGTATGGGTGGGGGTATAACGAGCGACTTGTTAACGAGGATACTATTATCTCTTACATGTTCATTTAGAAGAATCTCATGTTCCGAGTTATCTCATAACTGTATAGCTGGTAGTTTCCTCAGCTATTCTTAACTCTTGCTTCTTTTCTTGAGCATAATATCCGAAAGTTATAATAATTTCGTTATACCTTGGTCCTTACTTTTAGGATTAAGATCGTCATCATTCTAATCTATCTGGTAAGGTAGTACATTTGTACACCGTAACTTAGATTCAATACCAATGTTTCATTGTCAAGTTTCAACGTTGGGATATCTCCCCATACTTAGTTTAATACTAGGAATAGCCTAGCTTTTCACATATCTCATTATTTGATCCATCGATCACACTATCTTTGGTTTAACCAAAATCTCATATACTTGGGAATGATTCTATTTAAACATGACCTTTATCGATTTATGGATAAAGCAGAAAACTTGGTATTGAGATACTATCGTTCCTTTATGGCTATCAACTGAGTTTTATTCATTTCCATACTTTAAACACGCCCGACCTACTATCGAGGTCTTAGGGGAAAACAACTATCTTAAAGATAAGTTGTAATTTTTCTCACTATGACATAATAAGAGGAGATCATATCCCAAGGATAATATATACTTTTCTTTACTTCTACTCTAGCACTCAATGCTAAAGAGTATCTCGTTTATAACTCGACCATCATACACTCGTTTGGAAGTTATAACTTTTACATTATCGATCTTGGGAAACCCATCAAGGTCGATCCACCTGTGTATCATAGAAATATATCTCGTCTCTTGAGAACTTCTTTGCATCATGTCTTGATGTTTATTACTTTCTTGATCCGAAATTTTTAGGTGACAAGATATGTCGACCTCGTCATACTTATTGGTTTCACCGTTCAAGATGACGACTCGGAAGGTTTGAATCAACATGTTCTTTGAGTTGAATAATTAGGAGGTAGGGTCCGAAGACTAGAATAACGAGTACTGAGATTTCTTTGATCATATGGGGTGGCCAGGCCCGTCACAAATACTTTCTCAGTCACATGAAGGTTTGGTTTTCACAGGAACGTTTTATGGAATTTTCTGACTGTAGCTTCTTTCGAAAAGAGTGAAAACTCAAGTAAAATCTTAATTGGAACTGGATCATAGGGTCAAACACAATGGCAGGATTTGGGCTGTGAATATGATTTGAAAACTTTATGCAACTCATCTTAGCTATCATTAAAGGTTCTCATGTACTCATATGTTATAGTTCTTCTTGAACTATTGGAAATCTTGCTTTCTAGTAGCATTTTATGATTCCTGTCACACTGTAGAGTTCTTGTTCTACATATGTCGCAAGATCGGTATCATTTGTTTCTTTGATCACATTCTTATTTTGTTTCTAACGGGAAAGTCATAGTCAATTTGGATTTCCGTCTTACGCGAACATCCAAACGAAAAACTATACTCATGTCGCTTATCGCATAGTGACATTTATCATCTCGAAATCATTGTTCGATTCTTGACATCTTCAACTTCCATTCATGCTCTTCGACTTTCGTCGTGCTTATCTTTCAACTCGAGATTCTCGTTTCAATCTCGCTTTCGTTTTCACGATGGACTAAAGTCCTCATAAAATTCTCATAGTTCTTTTTCTATGTTCTTTCGCAAAAGGGATCATGCGACTTAAACAGTCTATGTTCTTTTGGGATAACATACCCATCATCAAAATAACCGGAAATTTCATAACTATGAACATTCATAACATAATTCCTTCATAATAATATGCTTATTGAATTTCACTTAATTCAAAGATTTCACTTTAGACATATCAATGTCAACACCTTCTCATAACATCATCATAACATAATCATATGTTGGTAGCGAATCAACATCTTTCAATATCATCATAACATCAAAATACATTGGTAATGCACCAATAACAATCAATCTTGTCATAACAATATCATCGTTGGTAGCGAACCAACAACCTTCAATATCTTTATTCCAACCATCACCACAAATAATAATATCATCATATCGGATCAATCTGGCGGTATAATCCTTCCTACTTAGGATCCAATTTCAATTTCTCATAAAACTTCATTGCAATGTTTGCAATTACTTTCACTTTCAATAGTTCGATAACTTTCATCTCTTTGGAAATATCATTTTCCATGTTCAAACTTCTCATTTCTAAATTTTGAGAAAGGGCATGTACTTTCAAACTTTTCATTTCAAAAACCGAGAAAATCATTTACTCGATGCTTTATCAATTTCTTTAAGTCTTCCATGAATATGTAGTCCCATACCTACATATTCGTGGAATCACTGAGCTTTCTTGAATATGCGGTCCATAACCGCATATTCTTGAATCTTTCCTAATTCTAACTTTTATTTTCTTGGAAAATCATTTTATTTTAATAACTTTCACCTTCACTTCTCATTCTCATTCTCAAAACTTTAAGAAAATCATTTACCTCTTTTCGGTTGAGCTTGATGTGATGGAGTGTTGAGCATAGTCGGTGATTTCTGAAGTCTAGTGACTCAATCTAGACTCGACTTTTGAAAGAAATTTTGGTTTAAGGAACTACCGCTCGATACCAAGCATAACGACCCGCCTTTCCAAAGTGCGGATTAGCGACTGTTACTAATGACGGGGATTAACAACGAGAACAAGGACTAATTATGGAGCTGCGAGGTATATAATAGACAAATTCTCGAAACTTCATATCATTTGATGTGACACATATATCGTACATCTGGCTGGATCGTTTAGACTCTTGACTAAAGGGTTCAACTCGAAACATAACCTATATAATTCTGCAGCGGAAAGGCGTGTGATTACACATATGACGATATGTAATCAAGGCTATACTTATCGATGACAAAAGACTCCAACTGCTCAACACTTCAACATCCAACATCAACTGCTCAACCTGCACATTTAAAACAAACATGCGGTGCTAAGTACAAGAATGCACTTAGTGGGCTCATGCGAAAATATTTTCTTTAATTACACCGCCCATAAGTAAGACATGAGGGTTTTAGTTGAAAATGCCTTATCTTACTAAAACATTTTCTCATTTCTCAAAACATCGCTGCAGGCATTTTCTCTGTGTGTATGATCCATATCACTTTCTCATAACTTCACATATAACTTTCACTTTAAGCGCCGTGAAGGAGGCCTCCTTCTCGTCGCCGAGACCGCCGAGAATTGTCCTTTCGGCACAGTCCACCTTAATGCGCATCGGTCCGGCTAGGAATAGACCAGAATTCATCCTCAGCACAGGACTCAAATTCACCTCGGTGCTAGAATAGACCGGAAATTCATCCTACAGACAGGGATCTCAATTCATTTTATAAAATTTGGGAGCGACCGGTTGGGGCGACCCAACAACTGCTCATATCATGGTTGGCTTGCCCGACAAGCGATTCACTTTCAAAGTTGGCTTGCCCAACATCACGATAGGATTCATACACAAAACATAAACACTTTGGGCGGTAATCATTTCATGACATTTCTCAGCAAATCGTAAATAAATACTTTTCATTTGCGAAAGCAATAAATAAAGGGTTTTCGAATAAAGCCCACAGTGCGTGGCGTTTCAATAAGGACTTTCCTCTAACGTCAACGTTCGAGCGCGTCGACCTTACGTGAAAGCCCAATTTGAGTACGTGGGTCACGTCTTTCTAAAGCGTCAAAGTCAGAGTTTTGATAATCCTTCTAACCAATTGAGTCGTCTTATCGTCTTAGCATATCTAATCAGCGTTAATTGCATTCCTACTAGGCGTATCACATCACGTTGATCACGTATTCTCGTATTTCGTATAACTTTGACTTTTTGGTCAACATTTGACTTTTAGTCAACAATGTTGACTTTAGTCAACATTTGACTTTATTACACATTTGACTTTTAATTAAGTATATATATATATATATATATATATATCAAAATTATATATATAATTCTCAACTTAAATCGATTTTCAATCATAATATCATAAGTCTCGATTTTTCACGTTTTCCAACAATCATGATTAATAAGCATAAATATAATTAAATTAGCACATAGCACTTTATTTCTAATCTTCGTCACTTAATCAAATATTTCGGCGTAAACATAATAATTCTCGTTCTAAAATCACATAAAATTATAGTATGTCTAAAACATTATTTTAGAACATATTATGTGATTATCTTTGATAAAATAAATTTAAATCATTATAACCCATACTTATGCATTTTCGGTATTTATGGGTTAATAAGTATAACTTGTGCAATAATTCCCAAAATTTCACATATCACACTATATTCTTATGGGATCAATAATATGTAATTATATTGATCATAGAAAAATTGTACATCATTAGATTTTAACATATTGTTTTCGGTAGTTTTGAAAAACCAATTATACATTTTCAAAATCTAATTAAATCACATAACACATAATCACTATCATATTTCATTACTATAACATAATTATCAACATATGTCGATCATTCACTAACATACATAACTTGTACATCAATTGTTCCTTAATCTATAGTTTTGAAAATTCACTTAGGAACAATTAATTCTTCTAAACTTCAATAAATCCATCCAACACCATATTATGAATCTATATCATCAATATGCTATAATATCATTAAATCATGAATCATATATCAACATATCATGTCTTATTATTTTTCGAAAATTTATGATTCTATATACTAAAGTTTTTTTCCAAAAATTCCACATAAAATCATAGGATCTTAAACATCACCAACTATTATTATTTCATACTCAAAACCACAATTAAAAATTATAATCATCAACATATCCTATCTTTATGGATTCGGTCATCATGAAATTTTTATTTTCATGCTTAACTTTGTAATATACTTATAATATAAGCTTAGCAATATCATATAAACATAATTCCTAAACACTTTAGCACATGAACATAACTTTCGAAAATATCATCATAATTAAACTAAGCTCATAACATAAGATTTAACGGACGAAAATCAAAAATTCTAGCATGTATATGAAGCTCGGAAGATTTCTAACCTTTTAATCGGCGTCGATTCCTAACGGTAGTGTTTATTTGATCTAGGATTTGAGATGAACAAAATGAACTCTCTCTAAATTTTTGCCCTCTATTTTCGGTACTCACTTGAACAAATGAGGAAGAAATTTGATCTAATACATATATATATAGACTTGTCCACTTGCAAGCTTTAAATGTCTTATGTAATTAAATTATAGCACTTGCACACTTGCACAACTTTTCGTCCACTTGAAATAATATAGGACAAAAACTTTCTTCTTATCACTTATTTCTCACGGTACTTCCTAAACCATAGGATGATGATTTTTATTTTATGATGATATAATATATTAATTATACTTCTTAGCAAAATATCTATTTCATAGTCAACAATTTCAACTTGCACACAATTATTACACTTTAATACTTCTTCAACAATTTCGTCTACCAAGTGGCACTAGTGTACAAAATTTATTCCATCCAAAAATTTCCTTCCATTCATTCCTCAATGTTCACGTCAATAACATAATGAATGAAGATAATTTTATTATTTATTTCATGTTAACTTACAACATTTAATGTCATTATCAATTATTAATTGGAGAATGTCTCTTCCCCACTTGCTTCTCTTGATTCACGCCAACTTGCAATCAAAGAGAAAAATTTCTTTTATTCATGTAATTCACGTCAATTTGCAAGGATTAAATACATTTATCTGTTTGTTTTAACTATTCATTGCTTTTAAAATTATATCACATGATTAATGTACATTAGAATTATATTTACGTAACAAAGGAAATAATCACTTAGACTATGTATTTATATAGGTGTCGGCCCCATATCAATTAAAGGGATTAATTTTATTAATTTATATTATCATAAACTTCAATAATACTTTAGGATAAAATTATATTTGAAAAGTCAAAAATTCACTTTGACTTTAATTAAATTTCACACTTGTTCACACTAATTTTCAAACTTTTCAACTACTACAAAACAAATTTCATAGTTACTTGTTTAATTTGGCTACAAACTCTATCTTATCTTATAATATTATCTTATCATCATAATTATAACATAGCATTAATTATGGCATGATATTTTCTTTAATTCACACAAATAATTCAACATTTTCGGCACCTATATGTGTACAAGTGGCCTCCCACTTGTATAAACCATAATAAACCTTATCTTATACATTAATAATGTCTCACTTTAATAATTATTGCATAGCATCATCAAAGATAAGGTTTAATTTATTAACACATATAAGTGTAATTTTAAGCAATCATACTACATAAATGCTACATATTTTATTTTCTTGCAATTAATAGCTATATGACATAATATATGTCCTAGATAATAAATTAAATCATAGGAATTTTTTTTTTTTTAAATTATTCCATGTCACATTTCACAAATTTGAACCCTAATTTGAAAATAGGAAGCAATTATCAATAATTGTTTCTTAATTCCTTTAACATTATTTTGATGATAAATAATGCTCTTATATCATAAAATAATCATAGGAATTTAAATAATAGAATTCCATGATCGTTTGACTAAGTTTTCAACTCATCTCCAAAAGCCGACGTTCTAAACGTCTCAATTGGTTTGATAATCGTATCATCTCTAAATGTTCATAAGAACATTGTAGTCACTTCTCTATATTCCTTTGATAATAAGGAATTTAATTCTAAGCTACATTACTTAGAAAATATCGTAATATAGCGTCGAATTTTATCGGCGTTAGAAATATCGTTCGAAGGAATATTAGAAACCATATTCCTTAATTCACTAAGTGTCAGTGAATATGATTTAATAATCCTTGTATAAAGGATAGTCAAAATCAAGTTTCGATAAATCACTATTTCGATTATCGAAATAAAAACCTAATTCGCGATTTTATTATCGCATTTTGGCGTTAAAAACTCGGGGTATTACAGTATCTTACTCAATCAATCGTCTTACATGTAATAGCGTATTTATCGAGCGTATAATCGTCGTTTGACTTTAAAAGTCAACGAAGTCAACACGGTCCACGAAGTCGACAACTTTGACTTTTAAAATAGTAATTTCTTACTATTTCCTTTTATAAATCGAATTTGATTGATTTAATTTAAGTAAAGTCCTTTTTCTCGATTTGTCACGTAAATCGAAAGGACTTATAAATAATTTTCGCAATATTAATCCTTTTAATAATTAAAACGTATATTTTCGTTTTAAAAACGTGATTGAATAAACGTTTGTCTCAAACATAGTAATCTATGTTTATAAAATTTTATAAAAACCAAAATATGTCTAAAATAATTATTAGACATATATTTCATTATCAAACTTAATTAAAAAGGTTTTAAAACCCTTATAATATTTCGAAAATTCTCGGTAATTATTTAAAAATTACCAAATGATTTTCAAAAAATTTCTAAATTAATATAGTGTATTATTATACACTATGGTCTAGAATAAGAATTAATATCATCCATATGATATTGTTTGGCATTTATATATATATATATACATATATATCTCACTGTAATTTCGAAAATTAGGGAATAATTGTCCAAAAATTCCCAAAATTGATATACACTTAGTATAATGTCCCAACATCAATATATATCACAATTATAACCTATAGTCCATCATAACCATTCATTCATCAAGAATTAAACTAAGTATGCAATCGGTAATTACCAATTAATTTCCAAATAATTATCAATCAATTCTAAAAAATTCTAATTAAATTATAACATGATTAAACATTATATTATAACATTGTAACATCATAACATCAACCAAACCAATTGAAATCATCACCATATGAGCATATAAGCTCTCGGCTTTTTTGATTAATTTTGGTTTTGGTTTCAAAAATTCAACAATTATATACTATGTTTATACACCATAATACAACATCATAACATTAAAACATTCATCAAAACCAATTAAATCATCACCATACTTAGGCTCAAAGCCTTCGGTTTATTTGATTTAATTTTGGTAATTGATTTCCAAAAATTTCAACAAAATCATATATCACACAATTAATATTCTAAAGTATTAATATATCATTGGATGTTCAAACTAAAAATCATACACCAACATATACAACCTTATAGCTCTCGGCCCTTTTCAAAAATTAAGCAATTAATTTTCAAAAATTCTAAATAAATCATAGAACACATAATCAAGGTCCTAGAGCATTAATATGTCATTACATGCTTCAAATAAAAATTATACACCAAGGTACAAGGTCACATAGCTCTCGGCATTTTCAAGGAAAATAGCTAGGGTTTTCAAAAATTTTTAATAATACACCATAGGTTTAAAATATACCATAGATCAATATTCCATCACTAAAAATACTTTAGAACAATCGGTCATTATAAAAACATTTCTAGCAATTTTCGAAAATTATTTCAATATGTCCTATTGTAATATTCGAAAAGCGAACATACGATTACGGTATTCTAAACCCGTAATTAGGGTTTCTTAGTATATTAATTTTTACGACATCGTAATTGTGATTTTGATACGATATCGTTATAACGAATTCTTTTATAATTCACTAAGGATTGTGAATTAAAGTTGAAATATTACGAAATGATACGACGGTATTATTTTAACGTCAAAGCGTGTCGAGCGTCGACATTTTATGAAATTTTACGGCGGTGAAGCTTGGAATAAATTTCCATACTAATTCTTATAATAATAGAATATATTATAAAGTAACTATGAACTTACTCGACAATTTTGAGATGAGTCGATTTTGAGCGTTTTGAGGCGTTTTGAGCGTTAACGTCTGAGGCGTTTTAAAAATGAGTTTAATGGTCAGGAAATTATAATAATTAATTTCCGATTATTATTTTATATAATTACAGTATTATTAATTATTAAAATCAAATTTTTAGCTATTAAAATTCGATGTTTTGGAATTGAATTTTTCGAAAACCCTAAGTTTATAAACTATGGTTTTTCACATGAAATGACACCATTAAATTATCCTATGGTATCTAAACTATATGTTATAATATATATGAGTATTATTAAGCTATAAAATCAATTTTTGGAGCATTAAAACTCGATATTGCATATATATAATTTTCGAAACCCAATTTTTAAAATTAGGGTTTCATATGCATAATTAATGCAATTATTTTATCCTATGCTATTATTTATTATCAAAATCATATATTATGATGTATATATGTATATTTTGATCGAATTGGGCATGAGAATCAATAATAGTTGTAATTTATAATTTTATCCTATTTTCCTATTATTCTCGCCATTTTAGTATATATGCCTATATGTTGGATTTAATTATTTTAATGGCATGTATTATATATCTATGATCATGTGTGATTAATACATTGTATTATGGTACAAAATAAATCAAATACCACCCTTAAACACACACACATGCGCCGGCTATGGCCTTGAGAACAAGCATGAGACACTTTTTTACCAACCCATGAAGAGCCTTTCTAGCCTAGCCCATGATCACTACACCACAATCATTTTTGCTGCAGATTTTCTCCCAATTGTTGGCTGAAAATCGCGAGAGAGAGAGATATAGGAGAGGATCCTTCACATTCTTCTCCCACTTCATACTCCACACTCACATCAACTCTCATCACTCTCAAAACTCTCCATCCTCTCCAAAATCTGCAGACCAAGAACCGAGAGCTCCTCTCCATTTTCGAAAGCTTGCTTCTCCTTCTTCTCATTTCTTCTCCCAAACCTTGATACCATACCATATTCTTGTGATTCCATACTTATTCCAAGGTAAATCTGAGACCAAGTACCGATTACATCTCAATTTTTTGCTATAAAAATCGAGAGCTACATATATGTATGTTCATATGTTTTAAATGTTCTTATGGATGAGTTATATGTTTATATGTTGTTATTGATGTTTATATTGTTTAAAACATGAGAATATATGCTTGGATAATCATATAGTGTTATATGTGAAATGTATGAATGGATCTAGCATATACATGAGTTTCGAACCCTAGCTTATTGAAAAATAATTTTCGAAAATTATTTAAAACATTCATAGGATGACCGATTGCTCTATATATATTTTGGCGATGGATTATTGATCTATGATATGTTTAGAGTCCATGGTTTTGATTTGAAAATTTTTTGAGAACCCTAGCCATTTTTCCAAAAAGGACCGAGAGCAATGTGTATATGAATGTTGGTGTATGATTTTATTTTGATCATACAATGGTATATTGATGCTTTAATATATTGTTTATGTATTGTATGATTTTGTTGGAATTTTTGGAAATCAAATACTAAATTGAATCAAAAAAACCGAAGAGCTATTGCTCAAGAAGGTGATGATTTAATTTGGTTTTGATGAATGTTTTAATGTTATAATGTTGTATTATAATGTATAAATATAGTGTATAATTATTAAAATTTTTGAAATCAAATACCTAAGTTATATCTAAAAACCGAGAGCACTATGTGCATAAGGTGATGATTTAATTGGTTTTGATGATTAAATGATGTTATATTGTTATACTTATAGTATATAAGCATAGTATATAATTGTTGGAATTTTGAAAACCAAAACCAAAATAATCAAAAAAGCGAGCTTACAAGCTCATATGGTGATGATTTCAATTGGTTTGGTTGATATTATGATGTTACAATGTTATATTATAATGTTTAATCATGTTATGATTTAATTAGAATTTTTAGAAATTGTTTGTTAATTATTGGGTATTTAAATCGAAATTACCGTGAGCATTATTGATTTATTGTGGAATGAATGTTTATGATGGACTATTGTAATATTCCAAAGAAACGAACATACGATTACGGTATTCTAAACCCGTAATTAGGGTTTTGCCGTATATTATTTTTTTTTACGACATCGAATATTGTGATTTCGATACGATATCGTTATAACGAATTTCTTTTCATAATTCACTAAGGATTGTGAATTAAAGGATTGAAATATTACGAAATGATTAGTCGATATATTTTTAACGTCGACAGCGTATCGAGCGTCGACATTTCATGAAATTTTACGGCGGTGAAGCTTGGAATTAATTTCAACTTAATTCCTTTATTAAATGGAATATATTTATTTAGTAAGTATGAACTTCTGTGACCATTTTGAGATGAGTCGATTTTGAGCGTTTGAGGCGTTTTGAGCGTCGGCGTCTGAGACGTTTTGAAAAATGAGTTTAATACTCAGGAAATTATAATAATTAATTTCCTATTATTATTTTATATAAACACAGTATTAATAATTATTAAAATCAATATTTGAGTTATTAAACTCGATATTTTCGAAATTTAATTTCGAAAACCCTAATCTTATAAATTAGGGTTTGGTCACATGAAATGATACCATTAAATTATCATATGGTATCTAAACTATATAATATGATATATACAGATATTATTAAGCATTAAAATCAGTTTTAAACCATAGAAATCGATAATGCCTATTTATATAATTTCGAAACCCTATTTTCGAAATTAGGGTTTTTATTGCATGAAATGTGCTATAATTTTATCCTATGCTATTATTTAATATCTAAATCATATATTATGATATATATGATCGAAAATTACATGACTATCAATCATAGGTGTAATTTATATTTGTAATCCTATTTTTCCAATTTTTGGATCGGTAATTTCGATTATTACCTAAGTGATGATTTAATTATTTTTATGACTTGTATTATATATCTATGACCTATTATATGATTAATACAATGTATTATGGTGTAGCAATGAAATAAAATCAGCCCCCTAAACCCCCCTATGCGTCGCCCATTATTACCCCAACAAGCATGGGATTCCTTTTTCAAATGGACCAATGCATGAAGAGCTCACTTAACACTCTTCAATCATCACTTAACCAACTCCCAATGTGCTGCAGATTTTTGCCTCTTTCTTGCCAAAAAAATCGAGAGTGAGAGAGAGATAATAGGGAGAGACTCTTCACTTCTCTCATACTCACTCATTTCAAACCTCTCCCAACAATTAACACTCTCTGAAACACCCCATTTCTCTCCATTTTCTGCCCCAAAACCGAGAGCTCCCCCTCTCCATTTTCAGACTTTCTCTCCTTCTATCTTCTTCATATCTTACTCACCAAGCTTGTTACCTTCATTGTTCTTTGATTCTATACCATTTCTAAGGTAATACATGAACTATAGTACCGATTTCTTATCCTTCTTTAGTCAAGAAAATCGAAAACTGTTATATATGTTTATGTGTGTTTCGAAAGTTTTATATAGGTATACATATGTGTTTGAATGTTCTTGAGCATGAGCTATTGTTTATATATGTGTTCTTGAGGATTTTATTTTGAAAATACATGTGAATATGTTTAGATGAGCATAGGTTATTGTATATGAAATGTATGAATATATCTTGCCTATATATATGATTTTCGAAACCATAGAATATATTTATAAAAATTTTCGAAAATAGTTAAAATGATATGGTAGTGACCGAATGTTCTTGATATAATTTTTATGATGGATATATGTTCCATGATATGTTTAGAACCCATGGTATGTTATTTAAAATATTTGGAAAACCCTAGCTTGAATTTTCAAAAATACCGTGAGCTTATATGTGTGTACCTTGATGTATAATTTTTATTTCAAGCATACAATAGCATATTATTGCTTTAGAACCTTGATTATATGTTCTATGATTTATTTAGAATTTTTGAAAACCATATGCTTGAATTAATGAAAATACCGTGAGCTTTATAAGTGTATAGGTTGGTGTATGATTTTATTTTTGAACATGCAATGGTGTATTGATGCTTTAGTATATTGTTTATGTGTTGTAAGAAATTATTGGAATTTTTAGAAATCAAATACTAAATTAAATCAAATAAGCCGTGAGCCTTGAGTTCTTGAAGGTGATGATTTAATTAGTTTTGATAAATATTATGATGTTATATTACTATACTATAGTGTATAAACATAGTATATAATTGTTGGAATTTTTGAAAAATCAAATACCATTTTTAGTCAAAAAAGCCGAGAGCTTGTAGCTCCATATGGTGATGATTCAAATGGTTTTGGTTGATGTTATGATGTTACAATGTTATAATATAATGTTTAATCATGTTAGAATTTATTTGGAATTTTTAGAAATTGTTTGCTAATTATTTGGTAATTATCTTGTAATTACCGTAATATTGCTATATATTGTTAAATGAATGGTTATGATGAACTATAGGTTATATTTGTGATGTATATTGATGTTGGGATATTATACTATGTGTATATCAATTTTGGGAATTTTGGATAATTATTCCTAATTAATGAAAATACTAGTAGCTATATATATGTATATATATTAATAAATAGCAAACAATACCATATGGATTTTATAAATTCATATTCTGGACCATAGTGTATAATAATGCACTATATTAATTTAGAAAATTTTTCAAAAGTCATTTGATATTTTTAAATTAATTATCGAGATTTTCGATAATTAATAAGGATTTTAAATCCTTTTTAATTCAGTTTATTAATAAAATATATGTTTAATTAATATTCTGGACACAATTAAATTTTACAAAATTTTATAAACATAGATTGCTATGTTTGAGACAAACGTTCATTTTATAACGTTTTAAAATCGAAATTACGCGTTTTATTTATAAAAAGGTTTATTAAATGCGAAATTATTTATAAGTCCTTGATTTACGTGATAAATCGAGAATTAGGACTTTACGTTTTCAAATCGATCAAATTCGATTTATAAAACGAAATAGTAAGAAGTTACTATTTGAAAGTCAAAATTGTTGACTTTGTTGACAAGTGTTGACTTCGTTGACTTTTTAAGTCAAACGTACGTTTACACGATTGATGAATACGCCAGTACGCGTAAGATGTACTAATTGAGTATGATACCTCATTAGTAAGAAAAGATTTCACAAATGAAATCCATATATCGAAAACGTGCTTATCGTTGAAAGTATCTCGAGCGAGAACAATTCAATTGTATACGTGTTGGAGACGTATTGAATTCACTAAGGAATTCAGTCTACATCGATATGAAATATCGAAGTTTATCTTAGCTTTTGAAAGTCTCGAGAGACTTGAGCGACGTACTAAAGCCTCGCTTTTTCGTAAAGGTGTGGGCCTTAAACGCGTCATTTGGATTTTGACGTCTGAATAAACTGGGACTCGATTTACAACGAACCGTAGTCCAGTGGGCTTTATCTTCAAAATGTGGGCCTTTTCTTACCCCACTAAGATTTGCTTTCTTGTTGTTCCAAAATGAGTTTATTTACTGATCTTATTCTACTGTTGTTATCAAATGTTTTACTACATTACCCGCCAAAATATTACATTTTGTGTATGGATCTGTCTGTTTGCGGGTAGAAGGTGGGAGATAGTTGGAACTTTATTATGACGGTTATGTCATTTGGGTCGCCTTGACCTTTTAAATGTCGGGTCTGTGCGGGATGATAAATGCAGCTAGGATTGGCTTGAAGGTTGGAACTATCTGTTGTGTTAACATATGCTTGTAGAGTGTATTGTCTTGATGCGGGATTCTGGCGGTCACGGCGTCGTAGATGGGAGGCATCCTCTCGGCGTTTAATTTTTAATCTTGTTATGAATTGTTACTATGAGATACGGACCATACACACGAAAATGCTCGGCCGAGCTATGTTTACTGACGAAAATGATTTGGTAAGCCTGAGGCATTTTAACTAAAACCACTTGTGACTTACTCGATATTGGCGTAATTCAAATATTATCAAATGTTTTCGGCATAAGTCCACCGAGTGCAATTTCTTGTACTTAGCCTGCATGTTTGTTTTTAAATGTGCGGTTGAGCTCGATGGTGATGATGGGGAATGTGTTGAGGAGTCGGTGTCCTGACCAACTTAACTAGAATTTGTGGTTTTACCTTGAATGCATATCGTCGTATATGTATTCACACACTTTCATTGCTACGCTCACTCAACTCATTTATTTACGCTTTATGGATATGAACTATTGAGGTCCATCGGACCATGGCCAAGATTTTGGGGTCCGATTGCTAAACCTTTTTAACCGTTATGACATTATCTTATAATATGTTCAAGCGTGCTAGTTTGTTTTTGTTATGCATCTCTATTTTTGCCATGTAACCCCTAAAATACTACTACTAGTATTAGTCGCCTCCAAGTCCGGGTAGTCCGGAGTGGGGTCGTGACAACTATAGGTTATATTTATGATATATATTGATGTTGGGATATTATACTATGTGTATATTAATTTTGGAAATTTTTGGATAATTATTCCATATTATATGGAATTACCGAATTATATATATATGTAAATATATTAATAAATGGCAAACAATATCATATGGATTTTATAAATTCATATTCGGACCATAGTGTATAATAATACACTATATTAATTTAGAAAATTTTCCAAAAGTCATTTAGTATTTTTAAGCGAATTATCGAGATTTTCGATAATTAAAAGGATTTTAAAATACTTGTAAATTCAATTTATTAATAAAATATATGTCTAATTATATTCTGGACATATTTGGAATTTATGAAAATTTTATAAGCATAGTTTACTATGTTTGTGACAAGCGTTGGGTTATTAACGTTTTAAAATAAAAATACAGCGTTTTAATTATTAAGAGGATTATTTAAATGCGAAGTCATTTATAAGTCCTTTGATTTACGTGATAATCAAGAATTGGGACTTTACGATTTTAATCGATCGAATTTTCGATTTATAAAAAATGGTAAGAAATTGCTATTAGAAAGTCAAATTTTTGACTTTGTTGACGAGTTGACTCGTTGACTTTTAAAGTCAAGCGTGCGATTATCGTTCGATAAATCGCCAATACCGTAAGATGTACTAATTGAGTATAATACCTCATTAGTAAGAAAAGATTTCACAAATAAAATCCTTATATATCGCGAAACGTGCTCAAGCGTACGTTAAAGCGTATAGTTGAGCGTATCTCGAGGAGCGAGAACAATTCAATTAAATAACGTATTTGAAAGCATATCAATTCATTTGAGGAATTCAATTTACATCGATATAAAATATCGAGTTATCTTAGCTTTTGAAAGTCTCGAAGACTTGAGCGACGTCTAAAGCACCATTTTTTCGTAAAGGTGTGGGCCTTAACGCGCGTCGGTTGGATTCGACGTGCGAATAAACTGGGACTCGATTTACAACGAACCATAGTCCAGGTGGGCTTCTTATCTTCAAAATGTGGGCCTTTTCTTACCCCACTAAGATTGACTTTACTGTTATTCCAAAAATGAGTTTATTTACAGTACTTATTCTACAACTGTTAACAAATGTTTTACTACATTACCTGCCAAAAATATTCTTTTTGTGTATGGATCCTATCTGTTTTGCGGGTAGAGGCTGTGGCGATAGTTGGAACTTTATTATGACAGGTTATGTCATTTGGGTCGCGCCCACCTTTTAAATGTCGGGTCTGTGCGGATGATAAATGCCCGCTAGGATTGGCGTGAAGGTTGGAACTATTGCTATGTTAACATATGCTTGTGAGTGATTTGTGTGTTTGTCGGGATTACGGTCGGGCCTCCCTCTCGGCGTTTAATTTTAATCTTGTTATGAATTGTTACTATGAGATACGGACCATACACACCAAGAAAATGCTCGGCCGAGCTATGTTTACGAACTGAAAATGATTTGGTAAGCATAAGGCATTTTTAACTAAACCCCTTGTGACTTACTTGATATTGGCAGCGTAATTCAAATGTTTTCGGCATGAGTCCACTGAGTGCAAATTTCTTGTACTTAGCCCGCATGTTTGTTTTTAAATGTGCAGGTTGAGCTCTGATGGTGATGATGGAGGATGTGTTGAGGAGTCCAGTGTCCTTGACTGTTTATTTAGGATTTGGTGTTCACCTTGAATACATATCATCATATATGTATTCACACACTTTCCGCTGCTAAACTCTGAACTCTTTTACTTTACGTCATGAACTATTAAGGTCCATTAGGCCATGGTAATTCTTTGGGTCTGATGGCCTAAACCTTTTTAATCATTGGATATTGTAATATCGAAACTATCGAGCATGCTAATTATCGTTGATATGTACCTCTATCTCAGTCTGTTGTCCTATAATACTATTCCTAGTATTAGTCACCCTCTAGTCCAGTGGATCCGGGAGTGGGGCATGGCAAGTGGTATCGAGCATTGTTGCTCTTTGTAAACCCAAAATCCTTTTTATTCTAAGTCAGGTAGAGTCATTTGGACTTCTAGTAACCTCTTGACTTCCTCAACACTCCATCACATCGAGCTCAACCGGAAAAAGGTAGCGCATTTCTTTCTCAAAACATGAAATGGAAATTTTACATGTTGAGCAAGTTGGAAAAGCTTTTGAAAGATTTGGTTATTATGAAAATTTTTATGATGAAGATGAAAGTTGAGCAAGAAATTGTTTCCAAAATACCTTTAGTTGAACTAAAGCAAGTACTCAAGTATTGAGATGAAAGTACATGGTGGTACTAGTTGAATGATCAACATGGGATGAATGAATTCATATTTGATATGTATATGAGTTGATTATGATCGTTATTTTGAAACCGTATTTCAAATTTTCAAATGAGACCTTATTCCAACTTTCAAAATTTTGTTTATGATGAACGATATGTTATCATGAGACGAACCTAGACTCTAAGGAGCATGCTCATGTATCGTGAAAGAACATAGAAGTATGAACTTCTTTTTCCTTACGAGAACAAAGAACGATAGGAAGAATGAAAGTGGCGATATCCTTGAGCGCGGACAACGAAAGATGAGCGAGAAAGATGAACAAGGACGACCTCAACCTTGAAGATGAACGACGTCGACACTTCATCACCATTTCGGCATGAGTGAGCATCGACACAAATCATGAAATGGACGTCACTCACGGCTTCAGAATGTTCAGCCTCAACCTAAGGACATGAATATGGTAGGCGTATCACGTCGACATACGTCTCGATTTACATTTTTGGCACGATCGTGCAAATTTCCTGCACTGTGCAGTAAATTTGTTTTAGCTAGATCTCTCGTTAGGGCTCCGATTTACATGGTTTTCACCTGCGTGCTCCTAACGCACTGATCTTCATTTGTCCTGAAGAACAGAACCCCCAATTCTGTCTCCAGAATACGATAGAGTCCGTTGAACTCTAGTTCGAGTGTTTGGTATAAGATCAAGATCTCGTAGCATATACTAAGATGTTATTGGTTTATATGTATACGTTTGGGTAAGACTAAGAAGGTAAGTTGTGGTATGTATTGTACATTATGATGTTGCCTACCTTATAGATTTGCTTGGCCCTTACCTAGTTGTTTCACGTTATGTTTAAGTTATCCTTGCCTGCTTTTGAGATGACGATAGTTGACTTATGTTAGTTTTGATCGTGACAGATGGAGGGGATGAGATACATTGCTCGAAGGAGGATTGGACCACACCGACCCCGAGGAGGTAATGAGCATTTATCGCTCCAGTGGATGTGTCTTTGGAGAGGACTTGGGCGAGTTCACGGCATACTATCTCAGCGTTTGGAGGCGCCCGAGCCCACGGTGCTCTGGCTATGATGGCATCGGGCGTCTCCTAGCCATACTCCCACGTGATTGGGGGACTATGCCGGAAAGTGTCGGGATTACATCTACCGGGCGATGGGCGGCTATGACTTGGTGGGAGATTTGCCCAGTTCGTGAGTCGCGACTTACGTGTACACGGCATTCTGGGGGCAGCACCGAGAGGACCCTACCTCCCTCACCGAGTATACTGGCGGGATGAGTCGCGAGTGGCTATACGGAGGTTCGAGGCGATTGACCCGATCGTGCCTCCATTCCTTTTGACGAGGAAGGCACCCCGCTTAGAGAGGCGGCCGCCTAGAAACTTGGGAGGCACATGTTCCCACCCTTACATTGGACACCCGTCGTCCACGGTACCACCTCCACCACCCATGGCCACACCGTCACGCCGATCGAGCATTTCCGTCGGACGGCACGGATGAGAGTGATAGACGCGTCGGATGGATATGGCCGATCCGCTATACCTACGATCCGATCCGTCGCGACTATATGAGCTGTCTGGAGATGACGACTTTAACCCCATGAGAGACATACCGATGGTGGAAGGCGATGGGCGGGACCATCGAGGGACTACTCCGCATGGACATTTCGGCGGCGAGGGCGACTCGAGAGGAAGAAGAAGATCCCGGAGGGCGGACGGTGGGAGGGCGCATGATGTAGGCCCTGATGAAGCTTAAGGAGATTTTTTTTTTTTTGTGTTTAAGCTCCTGTTGTTTTCCTTTTCCTATGATTAAATTTTTGTGATGGATTTAGAAACCTTAACTTTTGGAAGGCCGTGTAGGCTGGGATTTATGTTTTCTGTATAACCTTTGGTGTTGAACATCCTGCCTATGGTAGAAATTTTTGGATATATATACATGACCCTGATAGGGCTTTTGCGGTAAATTATGTTTGTTAAGGGCGAAATATTTGTTTAGAATCGTTTTACAATAAGGCCATAATAGTGTTGGTGTATGTTGAGTTGTGAAAAGAATAAGTGCTAATGATTACTTGTTTTCTATAGCGACATGCCTCAGAAGAAATCCGGGCGGGGAACCC
This sequence comes from Salvia rosmarinus, assembly GCA_036937905.1. Lineage (NCBI taxonomy): Eukaryota > Viridiplantae > Streptophyta > Magnoliopsida > Lamiales > Lamiaceae > Salvia > Salvia rosmarinus. The sequence goes on from JAODLM010000779.1 coordinate 133,915, forward strand.
GGAGGTCGAGGTCGGGAAGGCCGAGAGAAGGGTAGAATCCGTGAGTAAGAAGGCGAGGACATTCCCCAACCATCCCTCCACCTCAACCCGATCGCATGATCGAAGAACTATTTCTAAGATGTAACCTCGCATGTCTTTAACGGAAAGGCAACCGGAAGAAGCCGAGCAATGGGTTAGAGCCATTGAGCGGTTTTACTTTCTTAAGATGCACGCACGGAAAGGGCGTCGTGTGTTACCTTCCACCGATAGGACCAGGTGACTTACGGTGGGAGGCGGAAGAAGACCTTCTTGAACAGCTGGAGGAGTTCTCATGGGAGGACTTGAGAGGGCTGTATGAAGTACATCCCTAAAAGCTATAAGAGGAAGAAGGGTAGGAATTTTCCTACTAAAACAAAAAGGATATACGTGACCGACTATGATCGCGCTTTCTGCGAGATGTCGAGATATGCACCAGAACTGGTGGACACCAACTTGAAAATGTCGGAAAAGTTCGGTCAGGGCTAAGAATGGAGATCGCATATCTCTTGCCGGCCATGGAGACCTATCTTACTGAAGCTCACGCACGAGCTTTAGATATTGAGGCGACAATGTCCGAGAATAAGTCGGTGTCGTCTCGGACACACAACGCGTTAGACGGAGGAAAGGAAATGGAAACCAACCGCGGGAACTACGGGGCCTTGAGTCCTGGCGCCGTGTGCAAGGAAACACTGCCTTGACAGGGCAGGCTGGAAGAGAGCGACTTATGCTCCACCGCAAGGGGACCGCGAGGCAGTTGAGGCACCTCAATGCCCTAGATGCCATAGAGCACACAGGGGAGTGTGCACGGCAAACATGGTGAGCTGTTACAAGTGCGGGGCAAACGGGCATTACGCCAACAATTGCCCAGTGTCACGTTCCGATATAAGGCCGAACCAACCGGGCAATGCTCAGCCATTAAGGGCTATACTGCTTCAACCCCAGCCACCACAACAGTTCCAACCCCAACCCCAGCAACTCGAGTGGCAACAACCCCAGCAGGTGGTGCAGCAACCACAATGGCAGCAGCCGCAACAACAACCCCGCAACCACAATGGCGGCGGCGAAACAACAACCCCGCAACCCCACATGGCGGCAGCAACAACAACCCGCAACGCGGTGGCAGCCACCGCCTCAACAACAGGGCGGCAACCACGCGACAACGCCAAAGGCGGAAGCAACAGGCGAGCGAACGGCCGCCGGAATCAACAGGACCGGCGCCCGTCGGCCTCGGTAGCTCGGTGAGCCTACGCGCTGCATAGGAGGCGAGCGAACAAAACCGAAACTTGGCGGTATGGGGTTCTACTCAACCTACATTATAGTATTGTTCGATCGGGTGCTTCGCGTTCTTTTATTGCAAAATCATGCGTGAAATGCTTGGGCCTTAGTGCGAAAGGTCAAGCCGAGGATATGAGAATCTCATCGCCTATAGGAGGGATTATGACTGTTACACACTTTTGCTCGAACCTAGAGTTGACATTAGGATCACTTAAGGTTCTGGCTGACAATCTAAACATAATACCCATGGACGATGTAGACTTAATCCTAGGAATGGACTGGTTAGCTAAGAACCATTCCACGATTCTATGTAAGGAAAGGAAAATTTCGTTTCACTTTCCTGGACAAGAAGCTACGCATTTCCACGGGATCAGCATGGGGAGAAGGATCACGATTGTATCTGCACTACAGGCGAGGAGGATGATGAACCAGAAAGGATGCCAGGCATTCCTTGTTTATTTGAACGAAGAGGATAAACCCGAGCGGGTGAAGACATTCAAGTTGTCGAGAATTTTCGGACGTATTTCGAGAATCTACCGGGCGCGCCTCGATGAACAACTAGAGTTTACCATCGACTTGGAGCCGGATCAGCCCGGTGTCGGGCGCCTATAGGATGGCCCCAAAGGAACTAGAAGAGTGAAAATCCAAATCGAGTTTTTGGATCTAGGATTCATTAGGCGAGTGTTTCGCCTTGGGGCGCTTTGTTTGTTTGTTAAGAAAAGGATGGTTCTTTGAGGATGTGCATCGATTATAGAGAACTAAATAAGATGACACTAAAGAACAAATACCCTTTACCGAATTGATGATCTGTTTGATCAATTGCGAGGCGGGTGTATTCTCGAAAATTGATCTTAAGTCGAGATACCATCACCGAAAATCTGACTGAGGATGTACCTAAGGCGCATTCGAACTAGATATAGCCACTACGAGTTCATAGTTATGCCATTCGGATTAACCAATGCACCACCGTATTCATGGACCTCATGAGCAGTATTTCATCCATTTCGGATAAATTTGTTTTGGTCTTCATAGATGATATCCTTATTTATTCAAAGAATGAAGAGGATCATAGAGAACATCTAAAACGGTTTTGCAAACCTTGAGAGATGAAAGACTCTTTGCTAAGTTTAGCAAATGTGAGTTTTAATGAAAGAAGTGATGTTCCTTGGACACATCGTGTCTGCTGAAGGTATAAAAGTAGATCCGACCCAAGTAGAGGCCGTGCGAGGAATGGAAATCACCAAAGACTCGGCCGCGAGATTAGAAGTTTCCTAGGATTAGCTGGTTACTATAGGAGATTCATTGAAGGATTCTCCAAAATTACAAGGCCATAACCCGACTACTTGGAAGGAATCAAGTTCAATTGGATGATGAATGCGAGGCGAGTTTCCAAATACTCGAGGAAAAATTGACGATGCACCGATTCTAGCGGTCCCGAAGCGGACAAAGGGTATGTAGTCTATCTGAGACGCATCTAAGACTGGGCCCAGGTTGTGTCTTAATGCAAGAAGGAAAAGTGATAGCTTATGCATCCCAACAACTCGGACCCCACGAACTAACTACCCCACGATTTGGAATTAGCGGTATGGTTCATGCACTTTGAAAATTTGGAACAACATCTCTATGGGTGAGATGTGAGATCTTCACGGATCATAAAAGTTTGAAGTATTTCTTCGAACAACGAGATTTGAATATGAGACAAAGAAGATGGCTTGAATTAGTGAAAGATTACGACTGTGGTATTAACTATCACCCGGGCAAAGCGAATGTAGTAGCTGACGCCTTGAGTCGTAAGAACCATACCAAGTTAGGATGTCTTTTTGTTCAAGAGGAAAAACTCGTTGAAGAGTTTGGAAGAATGAGGATTGAACTGGTGGAACCACCTGAGACAATTGTGAGCTGTATCGCTACACTCACACTGGCATCTGACCTAAGAAAAAGAATTGTCGAGAGGCAAAGGATGGAGGAAAAGTTAGAAAAGATCAGACAAAGGATAAGGTGCGAAGGATTTAAGAATTTCAAGAGGCGAACAACGCCTTATTGTTTGAAGGTAGGATATCGTCCACGGCGCGAGCTTGAATGAAATCTGAGTGAGGCTCACGATACACCTACACCCCACCCAGCAGCGATACTAAAATGTACCAAGACACGAAAGGAAAGTTTTGATGGGAAGGCGTGAAGCGAGACATAGCATCTTTCGTAGAACGCTATCTTGTTTGCCAACAGGTGAAGGCGTTACATCAACGACCTTACGGAAAGTTGCAACCATTGGAAATCCACGAGTGGAAATGGGACGATATAACGATGGATTTCGTTACAAGCTTACCCAAATCGAAAAGAGAAACACGACCATATGGGTAATTGTGGATAGACTTACCAAGAGTGCTCACTTTCTACCTATTCAAAGCACTTATGGATCTGATAAATTGGCTCAGCTGTACGTTAAGGAAATTATACGATTACATGGAGTGCCAAAATCTATTACCTCGGACCGAGACTCCAGTTCACATCCAGATTGGATTAGCTTGCAAAGAAATTGGGTACTAAACTCGATTTCGATCGGCATTTCATCCACAAACCGATGGGCGATCGGAAGAGCGATCAAACGCTAGAGGATATGCTTAGAACGATAATATTGGATCGAGGTGCAAAATGGGAAGACATTTTACCTCGATTGAGTTTGCCTACAACAATAGCTACCAAGCGACGATCGGCATGGCCCCATACGAAGCCTTGTATGGCAAAAGTGTAGATCACCGCCTTATTGGGATGAAGTCGGTGAGAGGAAAGTTATTGGGCACGATGCGTTGAGCGAGATGATCGAGATCATCCGACAAATTAGGATGAGAATCAAAGAGGCTCAAGATAGGCAAAAATCTTACTGACGTCGCGTAGATCCGAACTCGATTTGAAGATGGAGACAAAGTGTTTCTTAAGGTCTCTCCATCAAAGGATCGTCGATTCGGACTAAAGGGAAGTTGAGACCCGCTTTATAGGACCATATGAGATCCTAGAGAGGATAGGTCCATGGCTTATAGGTTGGCTCTTCCGCCAAACCTGGGGAATGTGCATAATGTTTTTCACGTGTCGCGATTGCGAAAATCGTTCAAGATCCTAAGCACGTGATCCACCAAGGCGGCGTGATTCTCAAGCCCGACGCATGAGCTACGAAGAGGAACCAGCGGCAATCGTCGACTATAAAGTCCAACGACTACGAGCAAGTCAATTCCGTTAGTCAAAGTCTTTGTGGAGACACCACGACGAAGAAGCCACGTGGGAACTTGAAGGCGACGAAAGAGCGATACCCGATTTGTTTTCTAAAGGTATACAAATTTCGGACGAAATTTTTCGTAAGGGGTGGAATGTAATATTCGAAAAGCGAACATCGATTACGGTATTCTAAACCCGTAATTAGGGTTTTCTTAGTATATTAATTTTTACGACATCGAATATTGTGATTTCGATACGATATCGTTATAACGAATTCTTTTATAATTCACTAAGGATTGTGAATTAAAGGATGAAATATTACGAAATGATACGACGATATTATTTTAACGTCAAACGCGTATCGAACGTCGGCATTTTATGTAATTTTCTGAGCAGTGAAGCTTGGAATAAATTTCCATACTAATTCTTATAATAATAGAATATATTATAAAGTAAGTATGAACTTACTACGACCATTTTGAGATGAGTCGATTTTGAACGTTTTGAGACGTTTTGAACGTTAACGTCTGAGAGCGTTTTGAAAAATGAGTTTAATGCTCGAAATTATAATAATTAATTTCCTATTATTATTTTATATAATTATAGTATTATTAATTATTAAAATCAATTTTAGCTATTAAAATTCGATATTTTGGAATTAATTTTTGAAAACCCTAAGTTTATAAACTATGGTTTTCACATGAAATGACACCATTAAATTATCCTATGGTATCTAAACTATATGTTATAATATATATGAGTATTATTAAGCTATAAAATCAATTTTGGAGCATTAAAACTCGATATTGCATATATATAATTTTGAAACCCAATTTTAAAATTAGGGTTTCATATGCATAATTAATACAATTATTTTATCCTATGCTATTATTTATTATCAAAATCATATATTATGATGTATATATGTATATTTTGATTGAATTGGGCATGAGTATCAATAACGGTGTAATTTATAATTTTATCCTATTTTTCCTATTATTCTCGCCATTTTCAGTATATATGCCTATATGTTGGATTTAATTATTTTAATAGCTTGTATTATATATCTATGATCAAGTGTGATTAATACATTGTATTATGGTACAAAAATAAATCAAATACCACCCTTAAACACACACACATCGCTGCTATGGCCTTGAGAACAAGCATGAAACACCTTTTTTGACCACCCATGAAGAGCCTTTCTAGCTGGCCCATGATCACTACACCACAATCATTTTGCTGCAGATTTTCTCCCAATTGTTGGCTAAAAATCGAGAGAGAGAGATATAGGAGGATCCTTCACATTCTTCTCCCACTTCATACTCACACTCACATCAACTCTCATCACTCTCAAAACTCTCCATCCTCTCCAAAAAGCTGCAGCCAAGAACCCAGAGCTCCTCTCCATTTTCGAAAGCTTGCTTCTTCTCATTCTTCTCATTTCTTCTCCCAAACCTTGATACCATACCATATTCTTGTGATTCCATACTTATTCGAGGTAAATCTGAGACCAAGTACCGATTACATCTCCATTTTTTGCTATAAAATCGAGAGCTACATATATGTATGTTCATATGTTTTAAATGTTCTTATGGATGAGTTATATGTTTATATGTTGTTATTGATGTTTATATTGTTTAAAACATGAGAATATATGCTTGGATAATTATATAGTGTTATATGTGAAATGTATGAATGGATCTAGCATATACATGAGTTTGAACCACAGCTTATTGAAAAATAATTTTGAAAATTATTTAAAACATTCATAGGATGACCGATTGCTCTATATATATTTTGGCGATGGATTATTGATCTATGATATGTTTAGAGTCCATGGTTTTGATTTGAAAAATTTTGAGAACCACAGCCATTTTCCAAAAGGACCGAGAGCAATGTGTATATGAATGTTGGTGTATGATTTTATTTTGATCATCTGATGGTATATTGATGCTTTAATATATTGTTTATGTATTGTATGATTTTGTTGGAATTTTGGAAATCAAATACTAAATTGAATCAAAAAACCGAGCTATTGCTCGAAGGTGATGATTTAATTTGGTTTTGATGAATGTTTTAATGTTATAATGTTGTATTATAATGTATAAATATAGTGTATAATTATTAAAATTTTGGAAATCAAATACCTAAGTTAAATCAAAAAACCGAGAGCACTATGTGCATAAGGTGATAATTTAATTGGTTTTGATGATTAAATGATGTTATATTGTTATCTTATAGTATATAAGCATAGTATATAATTGTTGGAATTTTGAAAACCAAAACCAAAATAATCAAAAAGCCGAGAGCTTACAAGCTCATATGGTGATGATTTCAATTGGTTTGGTTGATATTATGATGTTACAATGTTATAATATAATGTTTAATCATGTTGTGATTTAATTAGAATTTTTAGAAATTGTTTGTTAATTATTGGGTAATTAAATCGAAAATACCGTGAGCATTCTTGATTTATTGTAGAATGAATGTTTATGATGGACTATAGGTTATATTTATGATATATATTGATTTTGGGATATTATACTATGTGTATATTAATTTTGGGAATTTTTGGATAATTATTCCATATTATATGGAATTACCGAATTATATATATATGTAAATATATTAATAAATGGCAAACAATATCATATGGATTTTATAAATTCATATTCTGGACCATAGTGTATAATAATACACTATATTAATTTAGAAAATTTTCCAAAAGTCATTTAGTATTTTTAAGCTAATTATCGAGATTTTCGATAATTAAAAAGCATTTTAAAATCCTTTTAAATTTAGTTTATTAATAAAATATATGTCTAATTATATTCTGGACATATTTGGAATTTATGAAAATTTTATAAGCATAGTTTACTATGTTTGAGACAAACGTTGGGTTATTAACGTTTTAAAATCAAAAATCTGCGTTTTAATTATTAAGAGGATTATTTAAATGCGAAGTCATTTATAAGTCCTTTGATTTACGTGATAATCAAGAAATGGGACTTTACGATTTTAATCGATCGAATTTTCGATTTATAAATAAAATGGTAAGAAATTCTTTATTAGAAAGTCAAAATTTTTGACTTTGTTGACGAGTTGACTCAGTTGACTTTTAAAGTCAAGCGTGCGATTATCGTTCGATAAATATGCCAATACACGTAAGATGTACTAATTGAGTATAATACCTCATTAGTAAGAAAAGATTTCACAAATGAAATCCTTATATCGAGAAACGTGCTCATCGTTAAAGCGTTTAAGCGGGGGCGTTAAGCGAAATAGTTGAGCGTATCTCGAGAGCGAGAACAATTCAATTAAATAACGTATTTGAAAGTATATCAATTCATTTGAGGAATTGATTTACATCGATATAAAATATCGAAGTTATCTTAGCTTTTGAAAGTCTCGAAGACTTGAGCGACGTCTTAAAGCCTCGCTTTTTAGTAAAGGTGTGGGCCTTGACCTTGTGGAATTTGGATCGACGTCGAACAAACCTAGGACTCGATTTACAATGAACCATAGTCGGTGGGCTTTATCTTCAAAATGTGGACCTTTTCTAACCCCACTAATATTGACTTTCTTGTTATTCCAAAATGAGTTTATTTACGATCTTATTCTCTGTTGTTAACAAATGTTTTACTACATTACACGCGAAAATATTACATTTTGTCTATGGATCTATCTGTTTTGCCGGGTAGGGCTGTGGCGATAGTTGGAACATTATTATGACGGTTATGTCATTTGGGTCGCCCAACCTTTTAAATGTCGAGTCTGTGCTTGGGATGATAAATGCACAGCTAGGATTGGCGTGAAGGTTGGAACTATTGCTATGTTAACATATGCTTGTGAGAGTATTGTGTGTTGTGCGGGATTACGGCGATCACGGCGTCGTAGATGGGCGGCCTCACTCGGCGTTTAATTTTAATCTTGTTATGAATTGTTACTATGAGATACGGACCATACACAAGAAAATGCTCGGCGAGCTATGTTTACTGAACGAAAATGATTTGGTAAGCCTGAGGCATTTTAACTAAAACCCTTGTGACTTACTTTATATTGGCGGCGTAATTCAAATATTATCAAATGTTTTCGGCATGAGTCCACCGAGTGCAATTTCTTGTACTTAGCCACTGCATGTTTGTTTTAAATGTGCGAGTTGAGCTCGATGGTGATGATGGAGGATGTGTTGAGGAGTCGGTGTCCTTGATGCTTTATTTAGGATTTGGTGTTCACCTGAATACATATCATCATATATGTATTCACACACTTTCATTGCTAAACTACGAACTCTTTTTACTTTACGTCATGAACTATTAAGGTCCGTTAGGCCATGGTAATTCTTTGGGTCGATGGCTAAACCTTTAATCATTGGATATTGTAATATCGAAACTATCGAGCATGCTAATTATCGTTGATATGTATCTCTATCTCAGTCTGTTGTCCTATAATACTATTCCTAGTATTAGTCACCCTCTAGTCCGGGTCGTCCGGAGTGGGGGCGTGACATAGAAAATCCTATCCTATAATTTTCGAAAATACCGAAGCTTAAGAAAAATTATATCTTGGTGTATAATTTTTATTTTAGACATGCAATGGTATATTAATGATCTAGGACCTTGATTATGTATTACATGTTTTTATTTGAATTTTTGGAAACCAATTACTCATTTGTTTCAAAAAAAGCCGAGAGCTACAAGCTCAAAATGGTGATGATTCAAATGATTTTTGATAAAAATCATGATGTATTAGTGTTACACTATAGTATATGAGCATGGTGTGTTTTTGTTAGAATTTTTATAAATTGTTTGGTATATGTTTGGAGAAAACCGTGACCTTAAGGATTTTAATCCTTGATGAAGAAATGGTTATGATGGACTATAGGTTATAAATATGTTATAAATTAATGTTGGGACCTTGTACTAAATATATAAAATTTTTAAGAATTGTTGGACATTTTTGAAGAAAATACCGTGACCTATATAAATGAATAAGGTGATAATCGATTTTTATATGGTTAATATTAATACATATTAATGATCATTGTGTAAAATAATACACTATATGAATTTAAAGAAATTTTGGAACCTATTTGGACAATTTTCAAATTACCGTGAGCTATAACGAAGAATAAGGATTTTAAATCCTTTTAATCAAGTTTAATAATATATTATATGTCTAAAATTATTTTAGACATAATTGAATTTATAAAATTTTATAAACATAGATTACTATGTTTATAATGAAACGTTATGTTAAATAACATTAGAAATGAAATATAATGCTTAATGAATAAATGGATTAATATTTAATAAAATATTAATAAAGTTTATCGATTTGCGTGACAAATCGAGAATTAGACTTCTGAAAAGAAATCGATTGAAAATCGATTTATAATATAATTAGTAAGGAAATTATTAATGAAAGTCAAAATTGTTGACTTTTGAAGTCAACGTACGAAATACGTTCGATAAATACGCTAATACGCGTAAAACGTACTAATTAGGTAAAGAAACCTCTTTGGTAATAAAAGATTTCATAAGTGAAATCCTTGTATCGAGAAACGTATAAATACGTTGAACGTTTAAACCGGAAAGGTTAAAACGAAATAGTTGAACGTATCTCGAAGAGCGAGAACTGTTTAATTGAAATACGCAATTGAACAGCGTATTGGTCGTAAGAATTGATTTATATCGATATAGAATATCGAAGTTTACTCTGAACTTTGAAAGTCTCGAAATCGTGAACAACGTACTAAACATCGTTTTACTTAAAGGTGTGGATCCGTGACGACGGTTCGGACGTTGACGAGTGATCAAGTTTAAGACGAACAATAGTCCAGGTGGGCTTTCTTTCTAAACAAAACGTGACTTTGCTATACTTTCCAAATGAATTTATTTACGATGCTTATTTCAACTGTTGAGAAAATGTTTACAAGATTACCTGCCAAAAATGTTTATGTTTTGTGTATGTATCCTATCCTGAATGAATGATATGAATTGTTGGATAGCTTCCAACTTATGAATGAAATCGATATCGGATCTGTAACAGCCCGCCAACCCAAAGTACGGATTAGCGGGGAACTGTTACTAATGACGGGGATTAACAACAGGAACAAAAACTAATTATGGAACTGTGAGGTATATGATAGACAAATTCCCAAAACTTCATACCATTTAATGCGACACATATATCGTACATACGAAACTGGATCATTTAGACTCATATCAAAAGGGTTCAACTCAAAACATAACTTATATAACTATGCAGCGGAAAGTCATGTGATTACACATATGACGATGTGTAATCAAGGTACTATTAATCAGCGACAAAAGACTCCAACTGCTCAACACTTCAACATCCGACTCCAACTGCTCAACCTGCACATTTAAAAACAAACATGCAGGGCTGAGTACAAATAATGCACTCAGTGGGCTCATTGCCAAAACCATTTCTTTAAATTACACTTCCCCTTTAAGTAACACACGAGGTTTTATTGGAAATGCTCGTGCTTACTAAAACATTTTCTTTCATTTTCAAAAGTCGTCTGGCCAGACATATTTTCTGTCTGTATGATCCATATCAGTTCTCATATATTAATATCATAACATCATCACATGTTGGTAGCGAATCAATAACTATAATCTCTTTATAACATCATCATACGTTGGTAGCGAACCAACAATCTTTACTATCATCATACCAGCCATCTCCACACATATCAATATCATTATACGTTGGTAGCGAACCAACAACTTTCAATATCATCATACTAGCCATCTCCACACATATCAATATCATTATACGTTGGTAACGAACCAACAACTTTCAATATCATCATACCAGCCATCTCCACACATATCGATATCATTGCTCGTTGGTAGCGAACCAACAATGATTTACTTTCATAGTTGGGTTGCCCAACGACATGATAGGATCATACAAAAAACATAAACACTTTGGGCGGTAATCATATCATTTCTCAATGATCATCAGAAATAAATACTTTTCATTTGCGGAAAGCAAGTAAATAAAGGGTTTTGAATAAAGCCCACCGTGCGAAGCTTTTCAATAAAGTCCTTTCTAACGTCGGCGATCAGCAGCGTCCAACCTTACGTGAGGAACTAATTTGAAATGCGTGAGTCACGTTTCGATGAGAGCGAACATAGTCTATGATGTTCTATGAATCGATTAGGTCTAACGTTGAACTTATTTTGGCGTCTCTCGATCAAAATGATGTCGATTAGGTAATCACACTTCATATAAGAGATATTCTATCTCTTTAACACATAATGTGCGTTTTAATGTACTTACTCGGCGTAAGTTACATTCTTACAAAGCGTCTTCGTCACATTGATTACGTATTATCGTATTTGGTGCCCTTTGACCTTGGTCAACGTTTTTAGTCAACATTTTAACTTTTAGTCAACAATTTGACTTTGGTCAACATTTTAGTCGACAATTTTGACTAAAGTCGACATTTGACTTTTAATACTACATATGTAATTTTTTATTTTATGTATAATTCTTGTTCCAAAATTCTCATAAAATCATAATATGTTTAAAACATCGTTTTAGAACATATTATGCAATTATACTGATAAAATAAATTTATAACATTAGTACACATAACTTATGGTTTCGAAAACTTGATTTAACTAAGCAACCATTTTCCAAAAATTCGATAAAATCACATAACACATAATCAACTATAAGCATCCTTGCTATAACATAATTTTATTTATTATGAACTATTTAATTAAATCTTCCTAAGTCGTATTCAAAATTTTGACTTAGGTCCAAATAATTTTAACAAATCGATAAATTCATAAAACACTATATTATGAATCTACACTATCAATATGCTATGATAACACTTAAACATGGATTATATCACAACATGTTATTATGTTATAATTTTTTCGAAAATCATAGACTTAGGTACTAAAGTTTTCCAAAAATTCTACATAAAATCATACAAGTATAATTAATACCCTAGATCATGATTTCATGCTTAAATCAACAATTAAAATCATAATCATCAACCTATCATGGTCACGTGTTTTGGTCCATATTTTAAATTTAATAGCATGCTTAATTTTGTGATATAATCATCTTATATGCTTAATAACATCATATAAACACTATATCTAAACATCTTAGCTTACATGCTTCATAATTTTCAAAATCACACATATGAACTAAACATAACATAAATTCTAACGGATGAAAATCGAAAATTCTAACATGTAGATGAAGCTCGTAAAAGTCTAACCTTTAATCGGAGTTCATTCTTAACTATGAAGGTTTATTGATCTAAGATTTGGATTGAAATTGAAGAACTCTCTCTCAATTCTCCTCACTAATTTTCGGTTGTCAAGGTTTGAAAATGTAATATTCCAAAGAAACGAACGTCTAATTACGGTATTTTAAACTTAGTGAATTAGGGTTTTTAGCCGATATTATTTTCTCGTATGACATCGAATATTGTGATTTCGATTCAGATACTATAATAACAAATTCCTTTTATATTCACTAAGGATTGTGAATTAAGGATTTGAAATATTATGATATGGTTCGACAAGATTATTTTAACGTCGAGCGCATGTCGAACGTCGATATTTATGGAATTTTACGTTTGTAAAGCACGGAATTAATTTCCATATTAATTCCTATATTAATAGGAATATTATTTATTAAGTAAGTACGAACTTACTACGACCATTTTGAGATGAGTCGATTTTGAACGTTTTAAGACGTTTTGAACGTCAACGTCTAGAGACGTTTTGAAAAATGAGTTTAATGCTCAGGAAATTATTATAATTAATTTCCTATTATTATTTTATATAATTACTGTATTATTAAGCATTAAAACCAATTTTTGAACTATTAAAACTCGATAATTTTGAATTATGAAAATCGAAAACCCTAAATTTTCAAACTAGGGTTTTTCACATAAAATGATACCATATTTTTATCCTATGCTATTATTTATTATCTAAATCATATATTATGATATATATGAGTATATTTTGATCGAATTTGACATGAGTATCAATAATAGGTGTAATTTATAATTTTTACCTATTTTTACTCGATAATTCCGAATTGTTGCCATATAATGTTTTAATTATTTTTAATGGCTTGTATTTTATATCTATGATCATGTATGATATATATAATGTATTAAGGAGTAAAATAAAATTTAATCCCACCTATTTTGGAGCCATAGCCGTCGGCCACCCCTACTCCAACAAGCATGATTATACCTTTTCTATCACCCAATGCATGAAGAGCCCCTTTAACACTCCTTAATCATCACCTCCTACTCCCAAGGGGCTGCATCATTTTAATTGAGTAAGGGAGAGAGAGAGAGAGAGAGAGAGAGAGAGAGAGTATAGGGAAGGATCCAACCTCATTACACTCATATACTCCTCCCACAAATTTTAGAACACACAAACACTCTCCCCTCCCCATTTTACCTCTGCAAAAACCGAGAGCCAAGCCCCCTCATTTTTCGAAAATTTTCCTTCTTTCTTACTCCATTTCTTCACCCAAGCTCAACACCATACCTTATTTCTTGTGAACCTATATCATTACAAAGGTAAACAAGAGACCTAGCATCGATTTTACTTCCTTTGTTCAAGAAAAATCGAATGTGTTCATATATGTGTATGTGTGTGTTTCGAATGTTATATATATATATATTTGTATGTTTTAAATGTTCTTATGGATGAACTATGTGTTTATATATTGTTCTTGATGTTTTTATTGTTTAAAATATGAGAATATATGCTTAGTTGATCATATGACCTTGTAGATGAAATGTATGAATGGATCTAGCATATATATATAAATATTCGAACCCTAGCTTATTGAAATAATTTTCGAAAATTGTTAAAAATGTTTATATAATGACCGATTGTTCTAAGGTATTTTTAAGGATGGATTATTGTTCTATGATGTGTTTAGAGTTCATAGGTTTTTATTTAAAATTTTTGGAAAACCCTAGCTTAATTATCTAAAAATGCCGAGAGCATATTGTATATATACCTTAGTGTATAATTTTTATTTCAAGCATACAATGACATACTAATGCTTTAGGACCTTGTTTATATGTTCTATGATTTATTTAGAATTTTTGAAAATCAAATGCTTAATTTTTAGAAAAGGGCCGAGAGCTATATGGTTTGATACCTTGGTGTATGATTTTTATTTTGATCATACAATGGCATATTAATGCTTTAGTATATTGATTATGTGTTGTATGATTTTGTTGGAATTTTTGGAAATCATTTACCAATAAAAATCAAATAAACCGAGGGCACTATGCTCCTTAAGGTGATGATTTAATTGGTTTTGATTAATGTTATGATGTATTATTGTTATACTATAGTATATAATCATAGTGTATAATTGTTGGAATTTTTGAAAACCAAAAACCATAATTATCAAAAAAACCGAGAGCTTGTAGCTCCATATGGTGATGATTTCAAATGGTTTTTGGTTGATATTATGATGTTACAATGTTATAATATAATGTTTAATCATGTTATAATTTAATTAGAATTTTTGAGAATTGATTGATAATTATTTGGAAATTAATTGGTAATTACCGATTGCATACTTAGTTTAATTCTTGATGAATGAATGGTTATGATGGACTATAGGTTATAATTGTGATATATATTGATGTTGGGACATTATACTTGTAATATTCCAAAGAAACGAACATACGATTACGGTATTCTAAAACATGTACCATGATGTATAATTTTTATTTTTAGCTTGTGATGACATATTAGTGCTTTAATGTATTGTTTATATGTTCTATGATTTATTTAGAATTTTTGGAAACCATATGTTTAATTATTCAAAAATACCGTGAGCATATATATACATGAATGTTGATGTATGATTTTATTTTGATCATGCAATGGTATATTAATGCTTTAGTATATTGTTTATGTATTATATGAAATTGTTAGAATTTTTGAAAATCAAATACTAATTTAAATCAAATAAGCCGTGAGCTTTGAGCTCTTGAAGGTGATGATTTAATTAGTTTTGATAAATATTATGATGTTATATTACTATACTATAATGTATAAACATAGTATATAATTGTTGGAATTTTGAAAACCAAATACCATAATTAAATCAAAAGCCGAGAGCATATATGCTCCATATGGTGATGATTTCAATTGGTTTGGTTGATATTGTGATGTTAAAATGTTATAATATAATGTTTAATCATGTTAGAATTTAATTAGAATTTTAGAAATTGTTTGATAATTATTGGGTAATTAAATCGAAATTACCGTGAATATTGTTATATATTGTGGAATGAATGCTTATGATGGACTATAGGTTATATTAATGATATATATTGATGTTAGGATATTATACTATGTGTATATTAATTTTGAGAATTTTTGGATAATTATTCCATATTATATGGAATTACCAAATGTATATATGTAAATATACTAATAAATGACAAACAATATCATATGGATCTTATAAATTCATATTCTAGACCATAGTGTATAATAATACACTATATTAATTTAGAAAAAATTTCAAAAGTCATTTAGTATTTTTAAGCTAATTATCGAGAATTTTGATAATTAAATCCTTTTTAATTCAGTTTATTAATAAAATATATGTCTAATTATATTCTGGACATATTTCGAATTATAAAAATTTTATAAACATCGTCTTCTACGTTTAAGACAAACGTTGGGTTATTAACGTTTTAAAATCGAAAGTACACGTTTTTAATTATTAAGAGGTTTATTTAAATGCAAAGTCATTCATAAGTCCTTTGATTTACGTGATAAATCAAGAAATGGGACTATACGTTTTTAATCGATCAAAATTCGATTTATAAAACGAAATAGTAAGAAATTACTATTGGAAAGTCAAAATGTTGACTTTGTTGACCAGAGTTGACTTCGTTGACTTTTAAAGTCAAACGTACGATTATACGTTCGATAAATACGCTAATACACGTAAGATGTGCTAATTGAGTATAATACCTCATTAGTAAGAAAGGATTTCACAAATGAAATCCTTATATCGAGAAACGTGCTCATACGTTAAAACGTTTAGCGGGGCGTTAAGCGAAATAGTTGAGCGTATCTCGGAAACGAGAATAATTCAATTAAATAACGTATTTCAAAGCATATCGAATTCATTTGAGGAATTAATTCACGTCGATATAAAATATCGAAGTTATCTTAGCTTTTGAAAGTCTCGAAAGACATAAGCGACGTACTAAAGCCTCGCTTTTTCATAAAGGTGTGGACGCAAACGCGGCAACTGGTTTCTGACGTACGAACAAACCTAGGACTCGATTTACAACGAACCATAGTCCAGGTGGGCTCCTTTTCTTACCCCACTAAGATTTGCTTTACTGTTATTCCAAAAATGAGTTTATTTACAGCACTATTCTACAAACTGTTAACAAATGTTTTACTGCATTACCTGCCAAAAATATTTCGTTTTGTGTATGGATCCTATCTGTTTGCCGGGTAGAAATGTGGAGATGGTTGGAACTATTATATCATTTGTTGTGGTAGCACCCAACCTTTTAAATGTCGGGTCTGTCTTGGGATGATAAATGCACAGCTAGGATTGGCGTGAAGGTTGGAACTATATGTTGTGTTAACATATGCTTGCAGAGTTGTCTTGTTGTCGGGATTACGTCCGGTCACGGCGTCGTAGATGGGAGGCCTCCCTCTCGACGTTTATTATTTATTATTATTATGTATTGTGACTATGAGATATGGACCATACACACCAAGAAAATGCTCGGCCGAGCTATGTTTACGAACTGAAAATGATTTGGTAAGCCTGAGGCATTTTAACTAAAACCACATGACTTACTCGATATTGGCAGCGTAATTCAAATATCATCAAATGTTTTCGGCATGAGTCCACTAAGTGCAATTTCTTGTACTTAACCCTGCATGTTTATTTTTAAATGTGCAGGTTGAGCTCTGATGGTGATGATGGAGGCTGTGTTGAGGAGTCCAGTGTCCTCGATCGCTTATTTAGGATTTGGTTTCGCCTTGAATACATATCATCATATATGTATTCACACTTTTCACCGCTAAACCACGAACTCTTTTACATTATTCTTCTTGTTTTGAACTATTGAGGTCCATCGGATCACTGTTTAATCCTTGGGTCTGATGGCCTAAACCTTTTGAATTATTGAGATATTATCTTATGCCATATTATGCATGCTAGTTTATAACCAATGAGGTCGCTTATCTTAGTCAATTTGTCCTATAATACTATTCCTAGTATTAGTCACCCTCTAGACCGGGCTACCCGGAGTGGGGGCGTGACAGAGTGGTATCAGAGCATTGTTGCTCTTTGTAAACCCAAAATCCTTTTTATTCTAAGTCTAGGTCGAGTCACTGGACTTCTAGTAACCCACTGACTCCCCTCAACACTCCATCACATCGAGCTCAACCGGGAAAAAGGTAACTGCGTTCCTTTCTCAAATTCATGAATTGGAAAATTTTTACATGTTGAGCAAATTGGAAGAACTTTTGAAAGATTTGGTTATGATGAAAATTTTTATGATGAAAATGAAAGTTGAGCAAGAAATTTTTTCCAAAATACCTTTGGTTGAACTAATGCAAGTACTCGGGTATTGATATGAAAGTACATGGTGGTACTAGTTGAATGATCAACATGGGATGAATGAATCCATTTTTGATATGCATATAAGTTGATTATGATTGTTATGTTGAAATCGTATTTCCAAAATTTTCAATTGAGACCTTATTCCAACTTTCAAAATTTTGTTTATGATGAACGATATGTTATCATGAGACGAACCTAGACTCTAAGGAGCATGTTCATATATCGTGAAAGAACATAGAAGTACGAACTTCTTTTTCCTTACGAGAACAAAGAACGATAGGAAGAGTGAAAGTGATGATGGTCTCGAGCTCGAACGATGAAAGACGAGCGAGAAGGATGAACAAGGGCGACCTCAACCTTAAAGATGAACGACATCGACACTTCTTCACTACTTCGACATGAGTGAGCATCGACACGAATCATGACATGGACGTCACTTACGGCTTCAGAATGTTCAGCCTCAACTTAAAAACCCGAAAATGGTAGACGTATTACGTCGACATACGTCTCGATTTACATTTTGGCACGATCCCGCAAATTTCCTACACTGCGCAGTAAATTTGTTTTAGCTAGATCTCTCGTTAGGACTCTGATTTACGCATGGTTTTCACCTGCGTACTCCTAACGCACTGATCTTCATTTGTTATGACGAACAGAATCCCTAATTCTGTCTCCAGAATACGATAGAGTCCGTTGAACTCTAGTTCGAATGTCTGATATAGGATAAGGATCTCGTAGCATATATTAAGATGTTATTGGCATATGTATACGTTTGGGTAAGATTAAGAAGGTAAGTTGTGGTATGTATTGTACATTATGATGTTGCCTACCTTATAGATTTGCTTGACCCTTACCTAGTTGCTTCACGTTATGTTTAAGTTATCCTTGCCTGCTTTTGAGATGACGATAGTTGACTTATGTTAGTTTTGTTCGTGACAGATGGAGGGGATGAGATATATCGCGAGGAGGAGGATTGGACCACACCCCACCCCAGAGGAGAAGGTGAGTATTTATCGCTCCAGCTGGATGTGCGCTGGGGAAGACTTGGGTGAGTTTTTGGCATATTACCTCCGCCTTTGGAGAGACGCCCGAGCCCACGGCATGACTGATTATGACGGCATCCAGCGCCTTCTAGCGATACTCCCCTGCACCTGGGATGGATATGCCCGAGAGATATCGGGAGATTACATCTACCGGTGATGGGCACTACGACTTGGTGGGAGATTTGCCCAGATTCGTGAGTCACCGACTTACGTGTACAAAGATTTACTGGCAGCACCGAGAGGACCCTACCTCCTCCCGAGAGTATACAGGCGGGATGAGTCGCCAGAGTGGCTATACACAGAGGTTCCGAGGCAGATTGACCCGATCGTGCCTCTATTTCTTTTGACGAGGGAAGGCTCAGACGCTTAGAGAGGCGGCGCATACAGATGTAACACCCTAAATTCATAATTTAAAAATACTATATTTTCTTAAATAAAATAGCTAAAGCGGAAGCATGTCTTTTTTTTTTAAATATATAAAATCTCTTGAATAATATTATCAAATAATGAATCCAACAAACTCAAGTCTAAACTTTGCAAAAGAACCGGCCTTGAACCAACGACCCAAAGTAAACTACGCAAGACTTAGTAGCATGAGATAAGTTGGAGTTCTAGTAACTCAAATCCAACAACGATAATAAAGGAAAAGAGTTTAAACAAAATAACACAAGTCTTGGAAGGAATTAAAAGCGACAAAACACCACTAGCACACCCACACCGCCACGCCGCTCCATGATCATCGACACGAAAATATTTTAGATAAAAGGGGTGAGTACAAAACGTACTCGGTGGTGGGGAACAAGGAATATCATTATTTTATTTGTCAAAATGTGTATATATCGCAAGAAAGTAATAGTCAATCATATTCAACCTCACCAAATTAAAATTTCTTGCCACACAAGCAATGATACGCCACAAAAGCTATGATTCGCCACACAGCAATGATACGCCACACAAAGTGTATGATCGCCACACGTGCTATGATACGCCACACGTGCTATGCCACGTGCAATGATCGCCACACAAGCTATACCACAGTGCTATGCCACACGAGCAATGATCGCCACATAGGCTATGATTCGCCACACAGCTACGCCACGGTGCTATGCCACACTGCAATGATACGCCACACGTGCTATGATTCGCCACACGGTGCTATGCCACACTGACGATAATCGCCACACGGCTATGATTCGCCACACAGTGCAATGATATCGCCACACAAAGCTATGATCGCCACATGTGCTATGATCGCCACACAGGCTATGCCACACGCTATGCCACAGTGCGATGATCACGCCACACGTGCTATGATTCGCCACACAGGCTATGCCACCTGACAATGATCGCCACACAGGTATGATTCGCCACAGGCTATGCCACACAGTAATGATCGCCACACACAGTATAATATACCACACAGGCTTTCACCATGGATGTAACAAAACACGACAATGATTATCATCATAAACTTACAGATAAAGTAAATTCCACAATAAATATGTTTATTCCAAATAACATATTTGCAAGTTAAAGATGATTTCACCCACAATAGATATGTTTATTCCAAATCACATATTTGCAAGTTAAGAAGATTTCACCCACAATAGATATGTTTATTCCAAATCACATATTTGCAAGTTAAGAAGATTTCACCCACCTTATTTTGTCGAGCACAACAAATCCAAATCAATCAATTTTGGGACGAGGGTCCTAGTTGCACCGCACCTAGTCAAATAAATATAATAAAATTTTATAAGGCCTAGAACTCTTAAACATGAAATTACTCATAAAACTAAGATAGTAACTGACATCAAAATCTATAATTTAATTAAAATAACAAATTATTTTATTAAATAATAATATTTATTTTCGTAACTTAATACCTATTACCTATCTTATTAAACAAACTAAAAAGCTTATACAATTAAGCATACTGGATTAAGATGCTATCCATTACATAGGGCTCTATAAACACGCTTTTTCACCCATTTAAAGGTTTGCAGGGGATACTAATCTTGTCCACTGTCTTTAAGGATGTTACTAATTAGTCCGGGAATAAGCTAAAAAATTTCCCAAAACCCAATCAAACTCATAGCTCTTATTCCCCAACATCCCCAGACGCATATATATGCAGGAACTTCCAACTTCCAATATTATAAACTTAAATCACGGTGAATAACTAGAATAAATATTTTATTAATCTACTTGAAAACAATTAACTACTAACTATCGTGAGCCAACATTATTAAAAATATTTATATATGTGTTCTAATCAAATGGAAGACAATGATATTTTTACTCATTACTCAATTCAATTCGAACTAGCCAAACTAATGAATCATTTATGGAACTTTAATATATTAAAAAAAATTAAATAAATAAAGAACAGCAAACCATGACCAAATACAGTAGCTATTTTCGAAAATTGTGATAGATGGATCATGTATGTCCTTATCATCATAGTCATGCTTTGGAAGAATAAAATAAAAAAACAAGGCAATAAAAGTTCATAAAAGAAAAATAAAACTTACAGGAAGAATTTGAACGATGCTTTTTAAACAAATTCTTTGTGTGTGTGTGTGTGCTATGTGTGGGTGTGTGTTTGTATGAATCTGTGTATGTGTGCGTGCGTAATATATATATATTTATATATAAAAAAAAACCCTAATCAAGTCCTAATCCCACTTGAACTCTATTAACTAAATCTCAATTCTACACAAATATAAAATAGAACTTGGGCTAAACAAAATAATATTCTACAAAGCCCAATTTGAGAATAACTAATATAATTTGACAATTATATAAGCCCAAAACTTAATAATATAATTTGATAATTTCATAAGCCCAAAATTTATTTTATTACTTAACCCATATCCGTAAAGTAAAATTTGAAGGCCCTAAAATAAATTCCGAAGTTCATTTTCTAGTCAGGGGTGCAACTACGGACTTCCTCAAGTCCAACACAATTCGACCACGTCAAATACTCACAAATCCAACACAAAAAATTTAAATTTAAAGCAAATTAATGCAAACAAAAAGTGGGACGTTACAACCCTACCCACTTAATAAAAATTTCGTCCTCGAAATTTGTCTTACCAGGTGCTATTAGGGACGGGTATTTAGCTAGAATTTCATCCTCACGCTCCCAAGTCGCCTCTCGGGTCCATGGCGACTCCATTGTACTTTAATTAAAGTCACGCGTCGACTCTTTAACTCGTGGATTTTCGATCTAAAATCGCGATGGGTTCTTCCTCATAGGTTAAATCCTTATTAAGAGATATACCACCATAAGACACCACATGACTCGGGTCATGCATATACTTCTCAACATCGAAACATGAAAAACATTATGCACGGATGACAGCTTTCGGTTAACGCCAAACGATATGCAACATCTCCAATCTTTTCCAAAATCTCAAACGGTCCAATGAAGCGAGGTCTTAACTTTCCTTTCTTACCAAATCTCAAACGCCTTCATTGGTGCTACCTTCAAAACACTTTATCACCAACTTTAAAATGCAAATCCTTCTTCTTTATTAGCATAAGATTTTTATCATCTTGAGCAACTTTGATCCTATCTCGAATTTTCTTGACAACATCAACAGTCTTTCCCACTATCTCGGTCCCAAAATTTTTCTTTCACCTACTTCATCCCAAAAGACAGTGATCTACATTTTCTCCCATAGAGTGCCTCATAAGAAGCCATACCAATCTTGGAGTGGTAACTATTGTTATAAGCAAACTCAATCAACGGCAAGTGTGTCTCCAACTTCCTCCAATATCCAAGACGCAAGTTCTTAACATATCTTCCAAAGTTTGAATCGTTCTTTCGATGGCCGTCTGTCGAGGATGATCTGTTGTCGAAAACTTTAACTTTGTACCCAAAGCAAGGTGATAGGCCCAAAACCTTGACGAAACGTGGGTCTCGATCGATACAATGGATGTCGGTACCCCATGAAGTCGAACTATCTCCGAACATATAAGCTGCAAACTTGTCCATAGAAAACGCCATGTGCCTTTGATGAAATGCGTGACTTAGTCAAACGGTCAACAATCACCCAAATTGCATCATTACCTCTCAAAGTCCTAGGAAGTCGAACTACAAAATCCATAGTGATGTGTTCCCACTTCCACTCTGGTATCTCTAGGGCTTTAACAATCCGAGGGTCTTTGATGTTCACCTTCACTTGTTGACAAGCGAGACATCTCTCCACATACTTTGCAATTGATCTTTTCATGCCATACCACCAAAACTAATTTTAAATCTTGGTACATCTTGGTGCTACCGGTGTCTTTGTATACGATTCGATGTGCCTCATCCATTATCTCTTTCTCAACTCCTCATCCACCGGCACAAATTCTCTTATTATAGGCAAGTGTCCCATCATGCAGAATTGAAAATCCTCTTGGATCATCAGACACCTCCTTAGCTAGCATCCTTTGTAGGAACTCATCATCCTTTTGAGCTTCTCGAATTCTATCACGCAACGTCGGACGTACTACCAAAGCTGAGATAATAGCATCCGCTTCTTCAGGTGTGGTCACTACTTCAAGACTCAATCTTTCAAAATCTTTCACCAACTCTCTTGTTGAGTTAACCTTCTTGTGATTTGCATCCATCCTTCTGCTAAGTGCATCTGCCACAACATTTGCTTTTCCAGGGTGGTACAAAATCTTACAATCATAGTCCTTGACCAACTCCAACCACCTTCGTTGTCTCATGTTTAGCTCTTTTTGAGTGAAAAAGTATTTCAAACTCTTGTGGTCAGTGTAAATCTCACATTTACCCCCATAAAGGTAATGTCTCCAAATCTTCAAAGCATGAACTACTGCTGCCAATTCCAAATCGTGTGTAGGATAATTTAGTTCATGTGGCTTCAACTGTCGAGATGCATAAGCCACCACTTTTCCTTCTTGCATTAGCACACATCCCAAACCCTGTTTCGACGCGTCACTATAGATTATGTATCCCTTAGAACTATCAGGGATAGTCAAGACTGGAGCAGTTACCAACTTCTCTTTTAATATTTGAAAGCTTCTTTCGCACTTCTCCGTCCACTCAAATGGTATTCCTTTCCGTGTCAACTGAGTGAGTGGTCCTGCAATCCTTGAAAAACCTTCAATAAATTTTCTATAATATCCCGCCACCAAGAAAACTCAGATCTCTGCGCGCTTGTCGGCACTTTCCAATTACTTACCGCCTCAACCTTTGTCGGATCCACTTCAATTCCTTCGAGGTCACCACGTGTCCAAGAAATCCAACCGATTCAGCCAAAACTCACACTTTGTAAACTTGGCATACAACTTTTCTTTCCTTAGTGTCTCCAAGATCGTATGCGGATGCGACTCGTGCTCTTCTTGATTTTTAGAGTATATCAAGATGTCATCGATGAAGATTTATCACGAACTTATCCAAGTATGGATGAAACACCCTATTCATCGATCCATAAAACTGCAGGGCATTGGACAATCCAAAAGGCATTACTACAAACTCGTATTGACCATATCTTGTTCTAAATGCCGTCTTTGGAATATCATCTTCCTTCACCTTCAATTGATGGTATCCGGATCGTAGATCTATCTTTGAAAACTCACGCACCTTGTAGTTGATCGAAGAGGTCTTCAATTCTCGGTAGAGGGTACTTGTTCTTTATTGTAAGTTGATTGGTCTCGATAATCAATACACATCCTCATGCTACCATCTTTCTTCTTTACGAACAAAACGGTGCTCCCATGGTGAAACACTCGGTCGGATATAACCTTTATCCAACAATTCTTGTAGCTGCGCTTCAACTCTTCTAACTCCTTTGGTGGCATTCGGTATGGAGCCTTAGAAATTGGTGTCCGCTCGGGCACAAGGTCAATGGTAAACTCCACTTGTCGACTCGGTGGTAAACTTGGTATTTCTTGAAACACATCGACAAAATCTCGAACCACTTCCACATCCTCTATTGTTGTCTCTTTCTCTGTTGACCCTAATACATTTACCAAGAATCCTTCACACTTTCCTTTTCTTAGCATCTTCATTGTTTCCATTGCGATATTATCTCCAATGGTTTTCCAATCCTTGCTCCATAGAACGTAAACTCATTCTCTTCCGGTCTTTGAAAATCACTTCTCTCTCATGACACCTTATAGTGGCGTAATTGCTACTTAACCAGTCCATCCCCAAGATCAAATCAAAATCGGGGCATCTCTAAAGCATAAAGATCCGCCTAATGTGTTTTCCTCCCAACACGATTTTCACACTCGTGCCATCTTGTTAGTTCTTAGAGTTTCTCCCGAGGGAATCCTAACATCAAGGGCTAGATTCTCTACTTCTACGCTATTCTTGTTTTCTCACATAGCCCAACAGATATAAAAGAATGTGATGCTCCAGAATCAAATAAGGCTAAAACAGGTAATCGAAACGATAATCATACGACATAGTACCACTCCCTTCACCACCTCCCCGCCGAGTGAATGCATATAGTCGAGCATTACCTCCTCGCTTCGCTCAACTCTTCCTTCTTTGACAGAGTTGTTGGCGTAATGTCCCTGCTCATGGCGTATATAACATACTCCGACTTGTCCATGACATCTTCCAAAGTGTGGCCATTGCCTTTGCTGACACATGGGCCTCTGCGTCGACGTATTAGGAGCATCTTGAGTTTTAATCATTCTCCCTTCTTATAGGGAACATTGTTGTTTCCCGATTTGGTTGTCCACTTCCTCTTTCTTGGATGATCTACATTTCTTGTATTCTTATCCACTTCGAGTCCAGCTTCCACTTCATGCGCTCTTCTGACAGCAACCCCATAACTTACAATCTCGTGAACTGCAAGGATGCCCCGTATCTCAGGTTTAAGCCCACGAAGAAAACGATCAGCCTTTTGGTCATCGATGTCGACCGATCGTGTGGCGTAACGAGCAAGTTTATTGAACTTCCTCTCGTATTGATCCACATCATCCTCGCTTCAAGTCAAGGAATTGCGCTTGTTTACGATTGCGGTAGGAACGTGGAAAGTATTTCTCCATAACTACTTCTTTGAACTTTTCCCAAGTTAGGTTTTGATGCTCGCTTGGTCAAACCACTTTATAAGACTTCCACCGTTGGCTGCATCTTGATGAATTGGAAGATCAAGCGCACGACACCTTGTGAGCATCAATACACTCTATGTGCTCAAAAATTCTCTCGAGCTCCATTATCCATTCCTCTAAAATCGAGGTCCACTCCTACCATCGAACCTCGGCGGTGACGGCGAAATTGTTCAATCACTTTGCTAGTAGTCGGCGGCGGTGGTGCATTATTTTGCGAGCGGGTGCTGCACGAGGTTGGCTCACAGTGAGTTCTTGCGGTCGGCAACCGGTGTTTCCACCAAATTCGCGATCATTGGTCATTATTGGGGTTGCGTTGGTCCACGGCCATCTCCTATAAAATTAAATTCACTTTATAACGTTGGCGGTGGACTACGGCAAGAACATGCTCATAAACTAGAGGTATATTATTGTTATTCTCCATCCGACCTACAGGGGGCTCAATAATCAAGCAACTAAGTTCCTTCTAATTTCCGATGATAAATAAGTAAAATTTCAATCAACTCATACTCAAGTTCAACAATAATTTCGCAAAAGATGCATAACTCTCATATAATGCCACATAAAACACCATCACATCTCATAATATTTGAGAGAATCTCCACTAATAAGTGCTCACCAAGATATTTTATCATATCAAAACAACGTAAATTACCTCGATCGAGCGCGCGTCGGGAATGGGTGGTGCCTTTGTCATAACAACATCATATAACAAATTTTTCAAAATTTTAAAGTCTCTGAAACGTAGACCCGCTCTGATACCACTAAATGTAACACCCTAAATTCATAATTTAAAAATACTATATTTTCTTAAATAAAATAGCTAAAGCGGAAGCATGTCTTTTTTTTTTAAATATATAAAATCTCTTGAATAATATTATCAAATAATGAATCCAACAAACTCAAGTCTAAACTTTGCAAAAGAACTGACGCCAACCAACGACCCAAAGTAAACTACGCAAGACTTAGTAGCATGAGATAAGTTGGAGTTCTAGTAACTCAAATCCAACAACGATAATAAAGGAAAAGAGTTTAAACAAAAATAACACAAGTCTTGGAAGGAATTAAAAGCGACAAAACACCACTAGGCACACCCACACCGCCACGCCGCTCCATGATCACTGACCTGAAAATATTTTAGATAAAAAGGGGGTGAGCACAAAAACGTACTCAGTGGTGGGGAACAAGGAATATCATTATTTTATTTGTCAAATGTGTATATATCGCAAGAAAGTAATAGTCAATCATATTCAACCTCACGAAATTAAAATTTCTTGCCACACAAGCAATGATACGCCACACGAGCTATGATTAGCCACACTGCAATGATACGCCACACGTGCTATGATCGCCACACAGGCTATGATCGCCACGGTATGCCACGTGCAATGATCGCCACGAGCTATGCCACACGGCTATGCCACACGTGCAATAATCGCCACACGTGCTATGATTCGCCACGAGCTACGCCACACGGGCTATGCCACGAGCAATGATCGCCACATATGATTCGCCACACGGGCTATACCACGCGTGCGATAATCGCCACACAGTATATGATTCGCCACACGAGCAATGACACGCCACACAAAGCTATGATCGCCACACAGTTACGCCACGAGCTATGCCACACGTACGATGATCGCCACGGTATGATTCATACACGTGCTATGCCACACAGCGAATGATACGCCACACAAAGTATGATTCGCCACACGTGCTATGCCATTGTGCAATAATCGCCACACGGTATAATATACCACACAAAGCTTTCACCATGGATGTAACAAAACACGACAATGATTATCATCATAAACTTACAGATAAAGTAAATTCCACAATAAATATGTTTATTCCAAATAACATATTTGCAAGTTAAAGATGATTTCACCCACAATAGATATGTTTATTCCAAATCACATATTTGCAAGTTAAGAAGATTTCACCCACAATAGATATGTTTATTCCAAATCACATATTTGCAAGTTAAGAAGATTTCACCCACCTTATTTTGTCGAGCACAACAAATCCAAATCAATCAATTTTGGGACGAGGTCCTAGTTGCATCAAGCACCTAGTCAAATAAATATAATAAAATTTTATAAGGCCTAGAACTCTTAAACATGAAATTACTCATAAAACTAAGATAGTAACCGACATCAAAATCTATAATTTAATTAAAATAACAAATTATTTTATTAAATAATAATATTTATTTTAAATAACTTAATACCTATTACCTATCTTATTAAACAAACTAAAAGCTTATACAATTAAGCATCTTTGGATTAAGATGCTATCCATTACATAGGGCTCTATAAACACGCTTTTCACCCATTTAAAGGTTTGCAGGGGATACTGTAATATCCCGTAATTTTAATCCTAGATTACGATAATTAATTACGTAATTAGTATTATTAATCCGATAATTAAAATCTTAATTAGTCAACTCTTGACTTTGACCAAGCATAATTGGATAATTTCTGTATGAGATTCACTGAGCCTTAGTGAATTAAGGAATATAATTTTCAATATTCCTTCGAACGTAATTTTCTAACGTCGAATAAATTCGACAGTTACGTCTTACAGTATTATTAAGCAGTTAAGCTTAATTTCGAAATTCCTATTATTATAGGAATAAATAAAGTTGTAACAAACTTTATTTTGAACATTTTGGAGATAATTAAGCTATGAGAATTTAGAAACGTTTCAAACGTCTACGTTTAGAGATAATGCGATAACTTTCGCATATGATCTCGGAATTATAAAATTCAAATTCCTATATTTATATTATTATATAAGGGCATTATTTATCATTAAATAATGCTAGAAAACTTAAGAAAGCAATGTACATTATTTCATGGGTTTCGAAAACCCTAAGTATTTAAATTAGGGTTTTTAAGACCTAAATTATTTTAAATACTTTTCTATGATTAAAATTATTATCTAAGGCATATATTATGTCACATAAATGTGTAGTAGCTATTTTATACAAGAAAATAAAATATTTGAATTACCTAGGTAATTTTCGAAATGTAAAGATCTTAAGTATGATTTAATTTTTATTCTTATCTAATTAATAATATATGATAATTATTATATTATTATGATGTCATTAAGGACTAAATGTGGTGTAATACAAGTTGCACAAGTGTGAGAACACACTTGTGTACATAAGTGGCGAAAACTTAGCCAATTGTTGTATGATTTTATGTAATATTATTATCTTATAATTAATAATTAAATATGAGTTGGATCCTATCATATTATGAGTTGTAAAGTAGCATTAATTAGCAAGTTGATCAACAAGTCCATGCTAATTAATGAGGGAGCCGAAATTGTGGAAAAATGGTTTGAAAAATATTTAATTTCATACTATATAATAGTGACATTTGTATAGTTGAAATAATTGACTTTTCAAACTTCACTTTATACTATATTAATAATATGTTAATAATATAGTATATAATATAAAATTAAATAAAATTTTAGCTTTAACATATATATGTTGGCGAGAATTGCAAAATTGAAGGAAAATGTGATTAGTTCTTTTATTTCTTGATAAATATGAAATAAATTAATAATTAATTATAATATAGTATAATTAAGTATATAATATAGTAATAAAATACAAATCAACTCTAGGCTATTCATTATAGCCGACACACACACACAACTTGCTAAAAGTGTTGATTTTAATTAAAATATCATGCAATGTATTTAATTAAAGGATAAGAGATATGATGAGTTGTATATGACAAGAATTAAAAATTTTGTCTCTTACCTTATGGAGGTGCGAAAATGTTGACAAAATTAGGCTAGTTGTATTAGATATTTTTCATGTAATAATTGCTAAGCAACTTGTATAACTCTATAAATATTAGGAGAGCACAACACTCTCCATTTTTGCACCCCCATTTTCAAAACATAGAGAAATTTAGAGAGTGTTCTTCAATTTTAAACCCAAACCTAGATCATATAAGCCTTCAACAATTAAATCTGCACCGATTAAAGGTTAGAAATAAATGTGACGTTCTTCGATACATGCTTAAATTTTGAATTTAGTCTGTTAAATTTTAAGTTATGATCTTAGTTTATATATGTAATTTTCAAAATTATAGGTATCATGCTAATATGTTTAGATATCATGTTTATACTATGTTGTGAAGCATGTATATTAATTATATCATGAAATTAAGCATAGTATTAATTTATTCATGTGGACCGAAAACTTAGGGTTCTATATGTTGTTGATGTTAATTTTTAATTGTTGATTTAAGCATGGAATCATGATCTAGGATATTAATTATGCTTATATGAATTTATGTAGAATTTTTGGAAAACTATAGCTTATATTTTTATAAATATCGAAAACTATAACATATGTTATAATGTTATGATATAATTCATGTTTAAGTGATATAATAGCATATTAAGTGTGTAGATTCATAATATATGGTTGTAGGAATTTATTGAAATTTATAAGGATTTATTTGACCTAAGTCGAAAATTTCAAAAGTGACTTAGGTAAATTTTATTCAATAAGTCACAATAAATAACAATTATGTTGTAGTAAGCATAATTGAGGGTGATTAATTAAGATATGATTTTATTGGAATTTTTAAAAATCATTTGATGGGTTATTTATGAAGTACTAAAACTATAGGTTATAATACTAAGGTGTATAAATTTTATTTGACTAAGGTAATTACATATTATTGATCACATGATAAAATAGTGTAACATGTGAATTTATAAAATTTTACACA
This sequence comes from Salvia rosmarinus, assembly GCA_036937905.1. Classification (NCBI taxonomy): domain Eukaryota; kingdom Viridiplantae; phylum Streptophyta; class Magnoliopsida; order Lamiales; family Lamiaceae; genus Salvia; species Salvia rosmarinus. The sequence continues at coordinate 164,975 of JAODLM010000779.1, forward strand.
AGTCTAAGCTATTTAATTTGTAATTACCGAAAACTTTATATTATGTGCATTAATGTTATAAATTTATTTTATCAAGTATAATTACATAATATGATCTAAAATAATGTTTTAGACATATTATGATTTTTGAGGAATTTTTAGAACAAGAATTGTACATGAAATGATAAAATTACACATGTAGGCTTAGAAAGTCAAAATGTTGACTTTTCGTTGACCAAAGTCAAAATTGTTGACTTTTGGTTGACTTGGTCAAAATAGTTGACCAAAATCGTTGACCAAGGTCAGCAGACGCATAATTCGATAATGCGTGATCAATGTGACGTAATGCGTTTAGTAACAATGCTACTTACGTTACGTAAATGCATTAAAACGCACATTATATTCTAAAAGGTAGAATACCCTTTTATGTTAAGAAATTTCATAATCGACATCAATCGATTAAGAAACGTCAAATTAAGTCCGACGTTAGCCTTATTTGATCGTAGAGCGTAATAGACTATGTTCGTCTCTATCGAGCGTGGCCGAAGCGTCTAAAAATAATTCTTACGTTAAGGTGATACGTGGACGGGGCGTTGGCGACATAGGAAAGGACCATAGTTAAGAGACTACGTTAATACGAGGTGGGCTTTACTCGAAAACCCTTTTATTTACGATGCTTTCTTCAAAAGTATTTATTTACAAGCTTCGGTTGAGAAATGATTATGAACTTTACATGCCCAAAATATTTATGTTTTAACGTATGGATCCTATCATGTTGTTGGGCAGCCAACGATGTATGTGAATCGCTTATTGGGTCGCTCCCAATTTATTTTAAATCGATATCGGATCTTAAGTCGGGCGAAATTCGACTAAGATTAACGTGTACACCGCTTTTATGATTGTGAGCGTTAGCAACATCATCGGCGATCATGGATCTGATCCTATCTGAGAATCCCGACTATGTGATTGGGAGCCGTTAGCAACATCTTGGCCGATCACGGCGTCGGTGAAGGAGCCTACTTCTGCACGTGAGATCGGTTTATGAGATGAGTTATGAATTATTATGTGGATGATATGGATCATACGTAGCGGAAAATGCTGCAGCGAATCTTTGAGAAATGATAAAGTATTTTGGTATTCACGAGTTATTTCAACTAAAATCCTCGTGTTATACTTATGGGCGATGTAATTAAATGAAATTATTTTGGCATGAGTCCACTAAGTGCAATCTTGTACTTAGCCCCGCATATTTGTTTTAAATGTGCGGGTTGAAAATAGGATGGACAAGTGTTGAGCGATCGGAGTTTTGTCGTTAATAGTTCACTTGGATGTATATAAATCGTATATGCATTCACATGCTTTCCGCTGTTCAAAACACTTTATTATATTTTTGGATATTACTTACGTTACCTCCAGATCAGTTGAATCTTTTGTTAATGGTCTGTTGGTCTAGTTTGTATGAAACCGTTGTGTGTTTATCTATAAAAGTTTGACGTCTTGAAGGTTTGTTGGTCATTATGTTCTTAATCCTGCTTAGTCGATGACGATCCGTCTAATCCGTACTTTGAAAGGCGGGGTGTCAGCTTAATATCGTGAAAGCGTCGTCCTTTGAACCCTAAAACCTTCTTTCAAAAGTTAAGTCTAGATCGAGTCACTAGACTTCTAGAAATCAGCTGACTGTGCTCAACACTCCATCACATCAAGCTCAACCGGGAAAAGAGGTAAATTGTTTTCTCAGTTTTGATATTGAAAGTTGAAAGTTGAAACAGTGAACTTGAAATTTTGGAAAATGAGATTGAATTCACATTTTGAAAACAATGAAAGTCATGAAAGTTTTGGAACGTATTCCAAAAAGAATTTTTCGATGTTATGAGAAAAGTTGACAATTTTATGTC